>SJYC01052788.1:0-73606 GCA_006408675.1 Madoqua kirkii | reverse complement strand
GTTATCTTAGTGCTACATGACAAACTACTCAAAACTCAGTGGGCTTTAAAACAGCAACAATTGTTTATTTTGCCCAGAATGTGATTTGGGCAGGATTTGGCAAGGAAAGCTCATTAGAGTGGCTCTACTGAAGGCTGACTATCCGTTTTTTAAGCACTAAGTCACTTCAATTGTGTCTGACTCTGTGGGACCCTATGGACTGTAGCCCACCAAGCTCCTCTGTCTGTAGATGGGATTCTCCAGGCAAGAATACTGGATTGGGTTGCCAAGCCCTTCTCCAGGGAAGGTCCCACTTATATAGAGAGAAAATTGGTGCTGGCTGGCAGTTAAGTTGCTTCTTCTGATCCCCACAGGCCTCTCCTCACAGCATAGTGGCAGTATATGTGTGTGTGTGTGTGTGTGTGTGTGTGTGTGTGCAATCATCTTTATCACATACCACACTTTATCACAAGTCCTGGAGCATCACTTCTGCCATACTCTAGTAGTTGAGACAGTCACAAAGACCCGCTCGGGTTCAACCTACTTGGGGTCAAGGAGAGGGAACTTAATGACACCACCTCTTGATGGAAGAGTGGCAAAGTTCTAGAAAAGCGTGTGGGATGGAAATATTGTGGCCACTTTTAGGAAGTACAATCTGCCACATTCCTGTTCTGAAACATAATTGATACAGTTAATAACAAGGTTGCATTTCTACTTAAACCTTAAGAATAAAAAGTTGGGCTAAAATTAAATTCTATAGAAAGTACTGTCTGTAAATAACTAAACAAGTAACATTTAAAGAAATATACAAGAAAATAAAAGGGGAGATTTTTACAAGATTAGTTTTTAAATAGAAAGGCTAAATATAGAAGCAAATATTTTTCTAGAAAATAAAGTTTCATACATAAGGTGTGAAGGTAGAGGAAAATAACAGAGAGAAGGTAAAACTAGAAGACTGAAAAAAGAAGCAATAAAATAAGAACATGGATAGAAAAAGAACAATGAAAATGGTCCACAGTAAGACAACAAAACATGTTCAAAAGCCCTGGGACTGAAAGCATTAAAGCAAATATATCTCTGTTAGAAAAAAAGTAACTAAAGGCCAGTTTAGGGTGGATTCTGGCCCTAAATGGAAGGAATCCCTCTTCAAAGGCCCTGTGACCTTCATGGCTGCCGCTGGTAACACTGCCACGTGGCTTTGGAGGTCTCATCATCTGGGTTAATCTCTCGCTGTGTCTCTCATTTCTTCTCTGTGCTAATTTCAGACTTCTGCCAAGGCAAATTTCCTTGGACTCTGCTGCCTCGTCCAGGTCTTTCCTTGTCTTTGTGGCTGTCACACTTGGGCCATCCTCCTGGTAAGGAGATAACAGGGTCTCCCAGAGCCGCTTCCTGTGGAGGCCATTCTGTCCGTGCAGGTGAAGGCAGAGAAGCCCTGGACTTGGGCTGAAGTTGTCATCAGGACCCAGGAGACCAGTATATCCTCATAGAAGCATGCTGCCAGTACTTGGATTCCTTACTTTCTTGTATTTAATCTGCTATTGCCCTTATGGTTGTTGGGTTTTAATGGTGGTGATTAAAAGAAGATTCAGTCATCGTCAGAAGCACACACTGTCATTTCCGAATGGGAGAGTCTGAATTGATTCAATTCCTGGGCAGCACTTCTGTGCCATTTGCTTCGACTCTTTCGTCCTTCTCTCCACTGGGTTGCTATCATTTCCACCACAGTGGATTCATGTTGTTGAACCCCAAGCCCCCATCACTGTGTAAGACCCATGTTTCCTCCAGGGCTGTTTGGGAGACTCAGGTGAGCAGCATTCGCCCAGCTGTTGGGCGCCAGCAGCGAATCCTCCAAAACAGTCCCAAGCAGAGCAGGAGTTGGGTGAGAGTGGAGGTGTGAGAGGAAGCGCGGCAGGCTTCAGTTACGTTGCTGAGTTTTTAGTTGCTCCTTTCCTGAAAGGCTGTGTCAACCTACCCTGGAAACACTTCCCTGGCAGCTCCCTGTAGGAGCTGCGGGCTACCTGCTGCCAGCACCTCTGTCTCCAACCTCGCCAGCTGCCTGTGGCTCAGCTGCCTTCAAGAGCCTCATGTCTCCTGTGTTATTAGAAGCTAACCTTTCTCCCAAGCAGCAGGAACATCATCTTTCTTCATTCGGGTGTTGGCTTTGTAGAAGGGGCTGGAGGAGGTAGGAAGGCAGGTGGTAAGAAGAAGGAAATATTGACAATGTGATTGAAAATACTTAGTCTGTCTCCTTATTTTAGAAAATTAAAGAGTGGTGGGTGTGGTGGGGGGTTAAATGGGGAAACGAGGTCCCGCCTTCGTCTGCTTTCCTACAGGGCCCCCCATGACCAAGGGCACTGGCTTTCCAATGGCTGCCTGTCCCCGCCAGGGTGGGGTCTGTGCTGGAGGTGTGCTTCTGTGCTTCATCTCTGACGTAGAACCGAGAAGCGGTAGTGGACTGGTAGAGAGACAGAGCCCCGGCCTGTGGGATTCAGTACAGGTTTTGACAACTTCAATGACTTAGCCCTGCATTAAATGGAACAGATTTTTTAAAAAATCAGTGAAGATAGAGAGATGGCAGTCAGGTAGGGGGCACTGAGGCTGAATGCCTAGAAACTAATCCTAGCAAACACAGGTGAGGGCTAACTATATGTTGTGCGTGCGTGTGTGCTAAGTCACTTCAGTCATGTCCAGTTCTGTGCGATCTCTGTCTATGCTATTCTCCAAGAATACTGCCGTGGGTTGCTCAGTCGTGTCCGACTCTGTGCGACCCCAGAGACGGCAGCCTACCAGGCTCCCCCATCCCTGGGATTCTCCAGGCAAGAACACTGGAGTGGGTTGCCATTTCCTTCTCCAGTGCATGAAAGTGAAAAGTGAAAGTGAAGTCGCCCAGTGGTGTCCAACTCTTTGCAACCCCATGGACCACAGCCTACCAGGCTCCTCCATCCATGGGATTCTCCAGGCAAGAGTACTGGAGTGGGGTGTCATTGCCTTCTCTGAACTATATGCTGGTACTTGTCAACTCATTTCTCAGAGTTGACACAGCTGCCCCCTCCCAGGTGGTGGGCCCCAGGGCAGATGCAGCCCTTCACCTTTCCCAGTATCTATGCCCGGCCCGTCTATCAGTTTAGCCTTGTTAGTCTCACTCCAGTCCAGAAAAATGTCTACTTCTGCTTTATTGACTATGCCAAAGCTTTTGATTGTGTGGACCACAACAAACTCTGGAAAATTCTTCAAGAGATGGGAATACCAGACCATCTGACCTCCCTCTTGAGAAACTGTGTGCAGGTCAGGAAGCAACAGTTAGAACTGGACATGGAACAACAGACTGTTTCCAAATAGGGAAAGGAGTAGGTCAAGGTTGTATATTGTCACCGTGCTTATTTCACTGATATGCAGAGTACATCATGTGAAATGCCGGGCTGGATGAAGCACAAGCTGGAATCAAGATTGCTGGGAGAAATATCAATAACCTCAGAAATGCAGATGACACCACCCTTGTACCAGAAAGCAAAGAACTAAAGAGCCTCTTGATGAAAGTGAAAGAGGAGAGTAAAAAGTTGGCTTAAAACTCAACATTCAGAAAACTGAGATCATGGCATCTGGTCCCATCACTTCATGGGAAATAGATGGGGAAACAGTGAGAGGCTTTATTTTCTTGAGCTCCAAAATCACTGCAGATGGTGCCTGCAGCCATGAAATTAAAAGACGCTTACTCCTTGGAAGAAAAGTTATGACCAACCTAGACAGCATATTAAAAAGCAGAGACATTACTTTGCCAACAAAGGTCCATCTAGTCAAAGCTATGATTTTTCCAGTAGTCATGTATGGATGTGAGAGTTGGACTCTTTATAGAAAGCTGAGTGCTGAAGAACTGATGCTTTTGAACTATGGTGTTGGAGAAAACTCTCAGAGTCCCTTGGACTGCAAGGAGATCAAACCAGTCCATCCTAAAGGAAATCAGTCCTGAATATTCATTGGAAGGACAGATGCTGAAGCTGAAACTCCAATGATTGGGTCACTTGAAGTGAAGAACTGACTCATTTGAAAAGACCCTGATGTTGGGAAAGGTCGAAGGCAGGAGGAGAAGGGGACGACAGAGGATGAGATAGTTGGATGCCATCACTGACTCAATGGACATGAGTTTGCATAAACTCCAGGAGTTGGCAGTGGACAGGGAGGCCTGGCATGCTGCCGTCCATGGGTTCACAAAGAGTCTGACACAGAGGGTTTGTTCACAAAGAGTCTGAGCGATTGAACTGGACTGAACTGAGTCTCACTCTTAGGGCTTCCCTCATAGCTCAGTTGGTAAAGAATCTGCCTGCAGTGCAGGAGACCTGGGTTTGATTCCTGGGTTGGGAAGATCCCCTGGAGAAGGAAATGGCAACCCACTTCAGTATTCTTGCCTGGAGAATCCCATGAGAGAGAGAGTCTCATTCTTAGGGACCCTTGGGCCTTCTAGAAAGCCCAGGAGTGTGATTCAGATTCAGAGACTGCCTTTCCTCATGCTTCTTGTCCTGGCTGCTTCTCACACACCCTTCCTAAGCCCTCATGCATACCGCATCCCTGTCTCCTTTCTCCAAGCCCTTCACTCATGGACTTCTTCCTGAGGCTCTCCTGCCTTTCCTCTAAGCTTCAGCACAAGGTGACTCACATTTCCAAACTAGACCTTCCCCTGCTCACTGTGCATTTATCACCCTCCTCCCATCCCCCTCTGCTGTTTTTTAATTGCTGGTCAAATTCTGTGGTTTTATATAAAATAGCTATCTGTGTAGACACCTATCTCCCAGATGAAACTCCAGACCCCTTGAGGGCAGGCACTGCCCCTTACTCATGTTTGCAGCCCTTGCAGCACCCAGCCTGGGCCTGGCACACCCGAGACGCAATGCATGTTTGACCAGGTGACTTGCCAGAGGGCTGCAAGTGATGCTTGGCCCCACAGTTTCCCCATCACTTGTCAAATGCCCTTCACTTTTTGCTTGAATGGAATGAAAGCACTCTGCTTTACATTCATGTGTTCATTTAATAACTGGTGTTCCAGTCTTCCCTAATCACTCCTAAATAGCAAGGTGATGAGAGTTCCAGGATCTGGGTCCATTCACCTCCCTTTGCTCATCACTGAGACTCACATCATGGCAGTTATTTGTGAGGAAACACTTTTGAAGATATTTAAAGGGATATTTTTACCAAGTGGATTGAGGGAGGTGATGAAGCGGAAGATCTGTCTATTATATTGCCATTTTCTAAGTTAGAAAATGTATGCCCCAACCTCTCTGAGGTCCCCTTCAGAATTTGGAGGTGTGGTGGGAGAGAAATGTTTACAATTCTCACATTAACCATACAATAGGGTTATAGAGATGCTTACCCTTTTATGAATCTAATATTTCTAAACTTAAAAAAAACCATTTAAAAGATAGGAACACGGAGTCGTTAAAGGCTTAGTGACTCTTCCGCCTCACCCCTCATCCTCCTTTAAAAGGTCTTTTTATTTAGTTGATTTTAATAATGTAATAAGCACTGTAAATTCACCACTCAAAACTTGGCCCGTGACAGTACCCTGCATCTGACTGTGGAGTCCTCCAGCCCATGGCTTCAGCTTCCCTCACTCAAGGTGACTTTCCATGCTACACTCAAATCAGGCCGGAGTCAGGGACCTGCCTTGTTTTATCACTTTCTCATCTGTTCTCATTGCCACCAATAGGGCAATTCTACTTTTGCGATCTTAACATTTTACAATATCCTTAAATGGCCTCACTTGGCAGAGAAAAAAGCTCAGAATAAATGCTACTTCTTGTAGCATAATTTTCTATGTTTAACAGGAGTTCAAATATAGCTGAGATATTATTCATCTTGAAGCTATCACCCACTAATTCAGATATAACTTCTTTTGTCATATTCTAGAAATTCTTCCTTCTAGGATAGGACCAGGTCGCTGACTAAGAGATCCCCACCCCACACTCCCTGCCCGCCTCCTCTCCAGTACTGATTAGTGTTTTTCACTCAGCCTCCACCAGGGCGCATAATGGCTCCTGAATGACAGTCTCCATCTAGGCTCATACTTAAAATTTAGAGGCTGCTGCAGAGAGTGACAAATATGGCCATTAGTCACTCTTCCCAGCCCTGTATCATGTTTCACAGCCAGGTTTGAAGAGGGGAGAAAAAGTACGATACATGCTGTAGATCCTTTCTTGGGGAGAGGGGCTCTTAGAATAAAAGTGAATTCTTGGATACAGAATACAAACTAATGGTTAGCAATGGGGAGAGGAAAGAGAAGAAGGGCAAGATGGATGCAGAGGATTCAGAGGTACAAACTACTATATTTAGAATGAACAAGCTACAAGAATATATTGTATAACACAGGGAATACAGCCAATATTTTGTAGCTGTAAATGGAGTATAACCTCTGAAACTGTGAATCACTGCTGTCACCTGAAGCTAATATATTATTGTCAGTCAACTATATCTCAATAAAAAACGCACTCTGGGAGTTGATTTGAATTAGCAGGATAAAGCCGTTTGTTTTGTGGACATTTTACTCTGGAGAGTCTACAAGATGTAAAAGTATCTAGACTTGAAGTGTTATAAGGAGGTTCCATCTGCCACCAAGAGAATGCAGTTTCTAAGACATTGACCACCAGGGACTCTGTCAAAGTAGAATCTAAGCCTGAAGTCTGTGAGTGAGGATGGGGCTGGGGTGGGGTAGGTGGGAGCAGAGAAGTAGAAAAAGAAGAGGGAGGGAGCTGGGGAAAGGAAGGCTTTGGGACTTCAACCTAAGGCTTATACAGTCTGCACTGAAGGGCTGTATTTTTTGTTTGTTTTCCTTTTTGGCTTATGGGATCTTAGTTCCCCAACCAGGGATCAAATCTGGGCCCTTGGCAGTGAGAGTGCAGAGTCGTAGCCACTGGACCTCCAGGGAATTCCCAAGGGCTGTATTAAGTAAAAAGTAAGGACTTGTTTCTCATCCTTCTCTAGGCTTTTGATGTCATCATGTCTGGCTACAGGAAAGATTGTTTTCTTTCTGGTCAAGACATTGCAGGACATAAGAACAGGGTGACATAAGGAAGGTCATAAGCATGAGCAAGGGTTTGGGTTGGCTTTTTGCAAGCCTGAGCTCCACTGAGATGGTGCGCTAGTGCATACGGCTTATGATGGGTGCTGTGGTAGAGAGCGCTGTAGGTGGTACCCAGTCCACAGCTGCTCCTTGCCTGAGAGCTACCCCTTTAATCATATCCCTGTGCCCCAGCAACCAGATCGACATTCTCTAAATCTTCTCCCAAGGCAGGTGATTAGCTCAGAGGAGGAGACCTGATCCAGGTTGGGCCAGTTGTGTTCTACCTTCTGGTAGAATCTGGAATGTGAAACAGAGACACACATGGACTGAGAGTCCCTAAAGCCAAGTCACATCAGTGGTGATAATCGAGAGGGAAATGATCCTCCAGCCTCAGTCAGGCTCTCAGGCCAGCGTCCTGACTTTAACCCCCTGAGACTTTCACCTGAGCCAGAACCACCCACAGAAAATGCCACTGAATTCCTGACCCATGGAAACTGTGTGGGATAATAAATTGTTGTTGTTTCAAGCTGCTAAGTTTGGGGGTGATTTGTTATACAACTAAGTACATATTTGTATGTATATATTGGTATATACATCTGTGTGTGTGCCTTTGCTCAGTCCCTTGCAGTGTCCTGTGCTTTGCAACCTCATGGCCCGTAGCCTGCCAGGTTCTTCTGTCCATGAAATTTTCCAGACAAGAATACTGGAGTGGGTTGTCATTTTTTACTCCAGGGGATCTCCCCAACCCTGGGATCAAACCCACGTCTCTTGTGTCTCCTAAATTGCTGCCCTGAGCTTGTCCCTCTCAATAAAGCACTGCCACATAAGCTTTGCCTCTGTGTTGTTTGCTAGGCAGTGGGGCTAAGAAAGGGCTGAAAGGGAAATGGAAATTAAGGGATTATATGCAGGTGGATTCTCCCAACGTAAATGACTTACTCAAAAGTCATGGCTTTTAGCAAAAGAGCCCCTGTAAAGTCTGAACACCCTGTAGGCAAGGGCTCTACTGGGATGTGGGGACTAGAATTTCAATTTCCCATTCGTATCCCAGTGGGAACCAAGAGCACTGCCTCTGCACCAAGCAGTATGAGACCAGGCTTACATCTGTCACCCTGGGAAATTCACTTAGTTTCTTTGAGCCACAATTTTATCAGATCTGAGAACTGAAGGCTCATTTTATAAAAAGGTATATGTGGTGTGAAGAACACTGGACCGAGAACCCAGAGAGGTTGCCAGACCTTCAGGGGCCTAATTTCTGCCTCTATAAAACGAGGTAGTACAACAACGTGACCAGCAACAAGAAATAAATAAAATACTAACCCACACAGAACAAAAGAAAAACTGAGGTGGCAGGTATAAATAAACTTCAAGACTTCTTCTCACTCTAAATTGTGTAATTAAAGTTTGAGACTTACTTAGGGTCACAGCATGAAGAAACTGGGGGCTAAAGAGTCCAGTCTTGCTGCTTGAGATTTCACTGTTTTTGACTCTTTAGCTCTGCTTTCCTCTTGACTCTTTGGGTTATATAGGTTTTGGACCATGTGGGATTTGGGGTTGGACTAAGTATTTCAAGACCTTCCCAAACACATGAGGACATTGTTTATAGCACTGTGTACTTTGGAAAGAGCTTTTAAATATATTATCTGACTAAGACCTGACAGTCTCCTGAGTAGAACTATATGATTATATCCTCTTTCCAGATAAGAAATTGACTTTTGAAAGAGTTAAAGACTCAAGGTTCCAAGGATTGTGAGTTAGGGGTAGAGCTGGGCAAGAATGCAGGTCATCTGACTTCCAACCAAAGGACATTTACTCACAAATGTAGAGGATTCTAGGGAGAAGATACAGTAGCTCAATGAGGGGAAGCAGATCATAGAAGGAAGGAGACTTGAGGTGTGGCTCAAAGAAGGAAAGAGGAGGTAGGTTCCCTGCCTGGCTCCTCTTCACTGCTGCCAAGCCAGGCTAATGCCTCTGTTTTCTTTCAGTCACCTCTTTATTATTATAGAAGCCATATGGGCTCATGGTAAGTGATTCAATCAGAAAAGAAGGGTAGCTAGTAACATGTCAAACTCCTCTGCTCCAACCCATCTCAAGAATCCTCTCAGAATGTCTCAAGAGTGTCTGGTTTAGTGTTGCCATCCTTTCCATGGTCCCTGGCATGGCTCATGTACTCCTGAAATGTTTGTGAAGATATTGTGGTCCATCCCGCATATCCTATACTTCAATTTAAGGTGGGATTTTAGGTCATAGCATGTGTCTCTTATCCAACCTGGGCTTCATTCAGCTATAAATGGAAGTGGGAAACACTTCCACATACACTTAGCATCACATGTGTGATAGTGCACAAGTAGATGTCACCTGGAATAAACAGGACTTAGTTCTGAAAATCGGGGAAGAGCTTCCTGTTTCCTCTTTTCTAAACTGAGATAATTGAGAATGCAGAGCCTACACATTTCCCTTCCTCCTACAAGTTCAGGCAGACAAAAGAGGATGGTTGACCAGAAGGACAGTCAAGCCTTTGGTAGGGAGTAAAAGAAAGAGTTGAGCCCAGACACTCAACCTGTTACAAAATACAATCACTCTACACACCAGTGGACACAAGGCTCAAGAATGCCCTAGGCTTTGGACAAATCCTCCTTCCTCGGGAAAGACTCATAATGTGCTATTTCCTCCCTTATGGGCAAAAACGGACATATGAGTAAAGTAATAGAAACATCCTTGTTTTACATATAACTGAAACTTCTCCTTTTGGGAAAAATATGACGCTTTTTATTTCGGGCACAATTTAGGGCACAATCAGTTCAGTTCAGTCACTCAGTCATATCCGACTCTTTGCGACCCCATGAATCACAGCATGCCAGACCTCCCTGTCCATAACAACTCCCAGAGTTCACTCAAACTCACGTCCATCAAGTTGGTGATGCCGTCCAGCCACTACTTAAGTGTACAAATACCCTTTGAACAGAATATATTAATACCTACTGTGTTAGAGACTGGGAATCAGAGATGACATCTGCTCTCAAGGAGCTTACAATTCAGAATGGGAAACAGACACCCGCCCAATTTTTGAAATAAGTATAATGATAGCAAGGACAATAGCTAAATGTCCATGGAATAATTACTCTGTATAAGTCATGTTTTATCTTGTTTAGTCTTCATGGCAATCTTAACTAAGGTAATTTTAGTAGTGCCAGATTTCAGATGAGGGAGCTAAGGTTTAAAGAGGTTAAGAGCTTGCCCAAGGCCACACAGATAACAAGAGGCAGAGCCTGGAGTCGCACCGAGTTCTGGCTGACATCTCTGTATACGAGCACTTCATCCTGTTCTTACAAGAGAGGACAACATGAGCGCTACTGGAACCCAGGGAAAGGCGGTCACCCTGACTGTTGAGGTCAGGAGAGGATCCCAGAGGGCTCACATGCCATTCCGTGAGTGCTTGAGCACCTATCAGGGACTAGCCAGGTGAATGAGGGCAGAAAGAGGGAGCATTAGTAGGTCAAGTCTACACAGGACACCTCAGTGGGAGAGGGAGGGGAGGAGGATGCCGAAAGGGGCAAGCGAGGTGTGGAAAGGGGCGCTATGAAGGCTGAGCTTCACAAGTGTGTATCATTAGGCTCATTCCCCCAAGGTTAACCCAGAAATGTTCAGTGATGACCGCCACTGAGGCAGGCTGACAGAAAGACATTTATCCCTGAGGAGAACACAAATGAAAATATCTAAGAGAGGAGGGAGGGGGAGCCATCAGGGCATCAGGAGCCGGAATCTCAACCATCTGGAATCCTACTGAGATTTGGCGGCCCACTCCAGAGTCTCAGGTATCTTGCAAAATATTTTTTAAAGGAGAAAAAAACAATAATGTGGCCTGCTATAATAATGCACCGGAAACTCCTCACATTGACATTTACAGATTTCCTGCCAGTGGCCTGGAGAGCACATAATGGACAGATAGCAAAGGCAGCAAGAGAGAAAGAAGCAACTGAGTGACTGTGCTGTGCCTCCTTGGGTTTTTTATTATCATTGCAGCCTTTAGCCATATGCTTTTCAAAGGCACTGACAAGCCTGGACCGGTTTCAAAGGAATTCCTAAATCCCGATTTCAAAATCATCATCACATTTCTGAATTGTCAGTGCTCTGTACAGGAAACACAAATTTATTTAAGTTCTGAAATGTTTCTCTATAAATGTTGATCAGCCTCTTCTGTCATTATATGAGATGCCTTGGATGTTGAGATAGATGCTAATAAATTGCCAATCCAGCTTATTGATTGCCAAGTAATGAAAAGCATTTCTCTTCCTTGGAATAGGATGTCTTACCATCTGAGTGGCTTCCAGAAGCTGCATTAAAAAAGGGAATAAGATGGTTTCTTTTTTAGTCTGTCTGGTTGCTCCTTACCACTCCCACCCCCACTGCCACTTTTTAAAACAGAATGAAAACAGATCCAATCTGCTGGGGACGCTGGTATTTAAGTACAAGATGGACGCTGTTTGTGCTCCAGCTGTCATCCAAGACTTTTGTCATTCTTCGCCACCACTGGATATCCCATGTGCGTAAGTCTCCACTCACTCCAGGTCTTTCTCTATCCATTTTCTTGGCCCCCTTCTCCATGCCAATCTTGCTCCATCTTACAAATAGACCAATTAAACCAGAGGCTGATAAGGTAGGTGGCTGATGAGTCAGGAACAGAGTCTGGGAGAACTCACAACCAAGTGGGACTCTGGAACTCTGCAGTGTTCCTGGCTCCATCTCCAGCCCAGAGAACAGCATGCTGCTTTGCAAGAATGGTGTCATACTAAAGGCTCTGGAGAGCTAGAAGCCACAAGTACACTGGATATTTCAGTAAGATTTGGTGAACAGAGCAAAGAAAAGAGATAAATCCTGTGAAAACACAGAAGTCTTTTACTTTAGAGAAATTCTTGGATGGAGTATGCAGAAATCTGGGATATTTTGATATATTCCATCCAAAATGAAAGACAAGTTTCTCTACCTTGTGCTTCATCACTAAGAAGAAGACCAATATTTCAAAGACACTCTTGAATTTTGGGGGCAGCATAATAATATATTTAGCTCTCCATTCCATACCACTAATAGGATAACACAGAATACTCCCTGGGAACCAATACAAAATCATGTTCAGCACCTTAGGATGAAAGCATGGGACTATTAAATTCTTTTCTTGAGCAAGTATTGTGAGCCAGGTATTTTTTTCCCCCAAGTACTTTATTCATGTAGTCCTCACAGGGCACACAAGTGTCAGGCAGAGTGAGTATTTAGACCCAAGTGTGTTGTTCCCAAGCCCATTGTTCTTAACCATGTTTAAGTCCGTGTTCTCCTGTTTTCATTTTCAGAGCTGCTAGTTAATCTTGGAGACTGCAGTTTCCAAGTGATGCCCATTCTTCATCTGCTGCTGCTGCTGCTAAGTCGCTTCAGTCGTGTCCGACTCTGTGCGACCCCAGAGACGGCAGCCCACCAGGCTCCCCCGTCCCTGGGATTCTCCAGGCAAGAACACTGGAGTGGGTTGCCATTTCCTTCTCTAATGTGTGAAAGTGAAGTCGTGCAGTGGTGTTGGACTCTTAGCGACCCCATGGACTGCAGCCTTCCAGGCTCCTCCATCCATGGGATTTTCCAGGCAAGAGTACTGGAGTGGGGTGCCATTAGTACCATAATTCCAGGATTCTCTGACCTAGGAAATGAATGATAAATTTAACTACTGCCTACACACTCACTTAGAATAGTGAGAGGTAGAAATAAGTAAGAAGAAGAAATTTCCATAACTAGTATTTTAAAGAAAGGGAAAAGGATAAAGTAATTATTCAATCTTCAAATACTCAAGAAGTAATACAGAAGTATGCAGTTAATTAAGAATATGGTAATCTACACATATTGGTTCCCCTTTTCTTCACTACCACAACTGGGGAAGTATATAATCTCCAGAATTTGGGTATGAATCCCAAAACTGATACGTTCTAAAACATGGTGTTTTTTAGCATTTTCCTTCAGAATTCTGACTTCAGATAGATTAGTGCTTCTTGTGCGTGTCTCACACGGCCTTGAGCACTTTAAAGCTCTGGTGAGATTCTCCCTTTGGCTGTACTTCCATCCTACCCATGTGAGAACACACTTTGCTCTCAGCCCACAGCTACTTCCTCAACTTCTTAAATGGAGGCTCCCCAAAGTCAAAATTTCAAGGCTTATTCTGTAGAACTCTCAAATGTGGTAGAACAAAAATTTCCTATTGTTTTTAAATCTCCCACTGCCTCTAAATATGATGAGGTCTTTTGTTTGCTAAGGCCTAGTCATCATCCTTAGTATAACAAGGATACACATATATACTTGTACAGTCATGAGGATAGAATGCAAATGATGGGAGGGGTATATGTACTTTTTCACTGTAATTTCATTGCAATTGAGATAACTGTAGATCCACAAGCTCTTGAAATAATCCAGAGAAATCTCACGTACCCCTGACCCCATCTCCCTCAGTGGTAGTATTCTCAAGCTCTAGAAGACGATGGCACCCCTCCAGTACTCTTGCTTGGAAAATCCCATGGATGGAGGAGCCTGGTGGGCTGCGGTCCACAGGGTAGCGAAGAGTCGGACACGACTGAGCGACTTCACTTTCACTTTTCACTTTCATGCACTGGAGAAGGAAATGGCAACCCACTCCAGTGTTCTTGCCTGGAGAATCCCAGGGACGGGGGAGCCTGGTGGGCTGCCGTCTCTGGGGTCGCACAGAGTCGGACACAACTGAAGCAACTTAGCAGCAGCAGTAAAATATCACAGCCAGGACATTGTCACTAGTACAATCACCAGTCTTAATCAGCTTTCCTCAGTTGTTTGAATGTGTGTTCCTTCTAATAATTTGGAAATTGGACATTTTAATTCTAGTTTTTAGCTTTAATTTTAAATAACTATCTTTAAAAAATTGATACATAATTAACATGTACTGTTGTTTTAGTTGTACCACAAAATGGTTTGATATAGGTATATATTGCAAAATGATTATCTAAATCAGTTTAGTTAACATCCATCACCCCTCATAGTTACAAAATATTTTTCCTGTGATGAGAACTTTTTAAGACCTATTCTCTTAGCAGATCCAGTACAGTGTTGCTAACTGTGGTCACCATGCTCTACATCACATCTGCATGACTTATAACTGAAGTTTGTACCTTTTAACTACGTTCACCCATTTTGCTCACCCCACACTACTAAACCCACCTCTGGCAACCATCAGTCTGTTCTCTGTAAATGTGAATTCAGTTTTTAAAATTGCTTTATATTTTAAATTAATTGTTTTTGCTACACCACACAGTTTTGGATCTCAGTTCTTCAGTCAGGGATTGAACATGGGCCCCAGGAGTGAAAGCTTGGAATCCTAACCACGAGGCCACCAGGGAACTCCTAATTCAGTCTTTTAAGATTTTACATATGTGAGATCACACAGTATTTGTCCTTTCTGTTGACTTTCTGATTCATTTTGCCTTCAAGGTCCATTCATGTTGTAGCGTGTGGCAGGATTTCTTACTTTTTATGGCTGAATAATTTTGCATTTTGCATATCTTTATCCATTTATCCACTGATGGACACTTAGGTTGCTTCCACGTCTCCGTTATTGTAATTAATGTTGCAGTGAGCATGGAGGAGCAGAAAGCTTTTCAACATAATGATCTGACTCCAAATCAGATCAAATTTAGTAAAGGAAAGTCCACACTGTTGAGTCATCCCCACCACTAGGACCAGTTTGTTCAGGTGCCCGTGCTCTGGACTGCATTCTAGGCACCTGCTACCATAGAAACTTTCTGATTCTCCACTGGCTCCATGAGCTACTACTTTCCTCTCCCAAAGTATTAATTGGAATCTCACTGCCTTTTGCCTTATATTGGTCTGAGGACCAACTCCAAATACCCCATATGTCATCAAAGGCCTTTTGCTTGGAACATGCTGTCAGGTAACAAATTCTGTTCCAGTTGGTGTTCTTTGATTATAAGCAATGAAATGACTGGTCAACTTAATTAAAAGAGAAATTTATTGAAAAGGTATAATTTAGCTCACATAATACATGAACCAGAACTACCCAGTCAACTCACAGAACTGTGAAAGGCAATAAACTGTTGTTTTAAGCCATCGACATTTTAAATTTTTAAATTTTTTATCTTTTGGCCATGCCACATGGCATGTGGGATCTTAGTTTTTCTGATCAGGGGACCATGCGCCATGCTGCACTGGAAGCATGGAGTCTTAACTACTGGACCTCCAGGGAAGTCCCTAAACTATTAAATTTTGAGGTGGTTTCTACCCAGCATCAGTTAACATGCATTCACCTTATAAAAAATTGTAGAAGAAAAATACATGGAAAATTAAGCTGCATAACTCTAAATAGATATTCACACACACACACACACACACATATATATATATAATTCAGAGAAAGCAATGGCACCCCACTCCAGCACTCTTGCCTGGAAAATCCCATGGACGGAGGAGCCTGGTGGGCCGCAGTCCATGGGGTCGCTAAGAGTGGGACACGACTGAGTGACTTCACTTTCACTTTTCACTTTCATGCACTGGAGAAGGAAATGGCAACCCACTCCAGCGTTCTTGCCTGGAGAATCCCAGGGACTGGGGAGCCTGGTGGGCTGCCGTCTATGAGGTCGCACAGAGTCGGACACAACTGAAGTGACGCAGCAGTAGCAGCAGCAGCAGCATACATAGTGTGCTGGATAGGGGCATGGCACCCTACTCCAGTATTCTTTCCTGGAGAATTCCATGGACAGAAGAGCCTGGCAGGCTACAGTCCAGGAGGACAGAAAGAGTCAGAAATGAATGAAGTAACTGAGCATGCATGAATAATGTGAGCGAAATAAGGTGACTGTTAGTGTCCTCATTTCCGTAGCTGGGCACAAGTTACCCAGCACTATAATGATTTGCTAATGTCTAATTCATGTTCCCTTTCAGTGGGCATCTCGGCCAGCTGGATTTTTTACTCTTGGGGTGACCCAAATCACCGTTTCTGAGGAGTCCTTCCCATAGTTTGCTATAATCTTCCACTGAATTTTATTGCAGTATACGTCATTGTTAGGAAGTGTACCAGATACGTTCTTCTCTCATTCAGTGTTGTGCAGTGTTCCTATTTCTCTTTGATAATGACATTTCTCTTTGGTAATCTGCAGCCAAACAGTAACCTCCTTTTTGTCCTGTTAATCCAGATTTACAAAGAGCACAAAATTGTCAGGTGAGTTTTGACTTTCAGTTCAGTGGAACACTTGTTTTGTCTTATGGCGGTAACACTCATTCTTTGGGTACTAAGACCTCTAAACCAATAGAGCCAAAAATGGAAGGAACAGGAAGCAAACATTTAGATGTGCTACTGAAAAGTAACACTACAACTTTCAAGCCTTTGGCTCTCGGATCCACGTATTCTGTCGGTAGGAGAAAGCACTGTGTATTAGTTACTAGTTCAGAGCAAGTATGGCACGCACCCTTTTCCCCTGATGGAGGACAGAAAGAGTCAGAAATGAATGAAGTAACTGAGCATGCATGAATAATGTGAGCGAAATAAGGTGACTGTTAGTGTCCTCATTTCCGTAGCTGGGCACAAGTTACCCAGCACTATAATGATTTGCTAATGTCTAATTCATGTTCCCTTTCAGTGGGCATCTCGGCCAGCTGGATTTTTTACTCTTGGGGTGACCCAAATCACCGTTTCTGAGGAGTCCTTCCCATAGTTTGCTATAATCTTCCACTGAATTTTATTGCAGTATACGTCATTGTTAGGAAGTGTACCAGATACGTTCTTCTCTCATTCAGTGTTGTGCAGTGTTCCTATTTCTCTTTGATAATGACATTTCTCTTTGGTAATCTGCAGCCAAACAGTAACCTCCTTTTTGTCCTGTTAATCCAGATTTACAAAGAGCACAAAATTGTCAGGTGAGTTTTGACTTTCAGTTCAGTGGAACACTTGTTTTGTCTTATGGCGGTAACACTCATTCTTTGGGTACTAAGACCTCTAAACCAATAGAGCCAAAAATGGAAGGAACAGGAAGCAAACATTTAGATGTGCTACTGAAAAGTAACACTACAACTTTCAAGCCTTTGGCTCTCGGATCCACGTATTCTGTCGGTAGGAGAAAGCACTGTGTATTAGTTACTAGTTCAGAGCAAGTATGGCACGCACCCTTTTCCCCTGACTGGTTCAATAACTGAGTCTTAATTGGTCAGTTAATTGTTCTATAAGCTCAGATGTTTCTGAGTGATGAGTACACGATAAACCACCAATTTCTATATGATTAAGACCGTTGCCTTCTTTGCTAGCTAGAAACAATGTTGTGCAGATTACCGTGACCAGGAAGAAGGCATCCAGTGATTTCAAGGATGGTGTTTGCAGCAGAGGCATGATAAGTAAGAAAGACAAGTCTATGTTTAAAATAAATGTCTATTCTAGTATGGACATTGCCCTGGCAGGGATCCAACAAAATCAATCTGCCATCAGTTTACTGACTGGTCTGCTCAGGTTATGTTACATGCTCGCCATTGGTTGGTTTGGTTGGTTGGTTTTGTTCTTTATTCCCCTAACTTTATTGAAATATTACTGACATATCACATTGTGTAGGTTTAAGGTGTACAGCATGAGGATTTGATACACATATATGCTGTAAAATGATTACCACAATAAAGTTAGTTAACACATTTAACACCTCATATAATTATCACTTTATATATATAAAACATTTCTTTATCTGTTCATTCATCAGTGACGCTTAGGTTATTTCCATGTCTTGCTATAGTGAATAATGCTGCAATAGAACACTAGGGTGCAGATATCTCTTTAAGATAGTGATTTCATTTCTGTCAAATATGTACCCAGAAGTGGAGTTGCTGGATCATACAGTAATTCTACTTTTAATTTTTTGAGACACCTTCATCTTCATACTGTTTTCCATAGTGGTTATACCAATTTACATTCCCATCAACAGGCCCAAGGATTCTGTTTATTCCACATTCTTGCTGCATTTCTCATTTCTTGTCTTTTTTTATATTTATATAACTATCTTAATTTTCTATTTTTCTAAATAGAGTATTAATTCCACACTACGAGCAATGGTGAAATTAGAATAGTTCTATTTCCCATTTCCTCTACTCACCTCTCCTCCCTCCTAAATATGAATTGAAAGTTTTCTTTTTATAGAGTTAAATTTTATATTGTTAATATACTTCTCTCACTTAATTTGGAGGGCTTCCCTGGTGGCTCAGAGGTTAAAGTGTCTGCCTCCAATGCGGGAGACCCGGCTTTTTCCTCTACTCACCTCTCCTCCCTCCTAAATATGAATTGAAAGTTTTCTTTTTATAGAGTTAAATTTTATATTGTTAATATACTTCTCTCACTTAATTTGGAGGGCTTCCCTGGTGGCTCAGAGGTTAAAGTGTCTGCCTCCAATGCGGGAGACCCGGCTTCGATCCCTGGGTCGGAAAGATCCCCTGGAGAAGGAAATGGCAACCCACTCCAGTATTCTTGCCTGGAGAATCCCATGGACTGAGAAGCCTAGTAGGTTACAGTCCAGGGGGTCACAAAGAGTCGGACACAACTGAGCAACTTCATCTTCACCTTCACTTAATTTGGTAGCTTTGTAGCAGAAGCTATTAAGGACGAAGAAACACATTTATGCTGCAACGTATTTATACTTCATCCTGCCTTTGTACACCCTTCTCAACAGAACTTTTGTCAGTTAGATCGTTTCCAGATCACTTCTAATGTTCTTCAGCCATATTCACTGCGTGTGTTTTGTCCTGGTCTATGGGGACACATGGGCTTCCCCGGTGGCTCAGTGGTATAGAATCTGCCTGCCAGCGCAGGAGACGCAGGAGATGCGGGTTTGATCCCTGGGTCAGGAAGATGCCCTGTGGTAGGAAATGGCAACAAACCCGCTCCAATACTCTTGTCTGGAAAATTCTACGGACAGAGGAGCTTGGCGGGCTGCAGTTCACGGCGCTGCAGAACTGGACGTGGCTGAGTGGCTGAGTGCGCACACCTAGTGATACGCATTCAGTGTTCTCTGTCAGTACTTCCGTTGCAGCTTCTTCATCATCTCTTGGTGGACCCAAGTTTACCCTCCCGTAGAATCCTTCATTTGAACTGATAGAAATTCTCAGAATTCCTTTACGTTTGAATCTGTTACCTAAGTATTTGAACAACAGTCTGGCTTGGAATAAGATGTCATGTTTATTTTGCTTGAGGCTTTCCTGATTCTTTCTTGTCTTACAGTGTTTAAAAAGTTGCCATGAATACAAATAATTAATGAAAATCAAGTTATCTTCAAGGAGAGAGGGAAAAGAGATGACAAAAGAAGGCTGAAAAAAAGTAAAAGAGGTTATTTAATAATATAAATTTTAAAATGTCATTAAAAGAAGTAAACAAAAGTTGAACAATACTGTCAAGCAATTATCCTTCAATTAAGTAAATAATTTTTAAAAAGAAAGCTGAGTAGCAATCTTTGTGTCTGATGGAATAGATTTCTAGATAGAAATAATAGTAAGAGACAAAGAGCATGATACTGGGAGAAAGAACCACAGGACAAGGACATATAGCCATCATGAACATGTATGCAGCTACACATGAAATATATAAAATCACAACCAACAAAACACTGAGAGAAATAGATTATCAATTATCATCAGTGATTTTAACTACAAGTTTATAGATCAGCAAACAAAAAATTATCAGAATATAGAAAATCTGAATGCCATTAATATCTAGCTGCTAAATGTATATTGAACTCTACATTAAACAGAATATATTCTTTTTTAGTATATGTGTAATATTTACAAAAATTTACCATATACTAGACAACAAATAAACCTTAAAAAATTTCATAAAATCAATATCATACAGACTATTTTCTATAAAGAAACAGAGTACTAAATATTTTTGTCTTTGCAGGCCAGATGGTGTATGTCTTAACTACCCAACTCTGCAGCTGTAGCACAAAAACAGCCATAGATAAGCCAATTGATGTGTTCCAGTATCTTTTCTTTAAGGAACTGGATGAATATAAAGCATGGGCCTTAGTTTTCTGACCGCTGGTGTAGGCTAATTTGGACATTCTAGAGAGTAATAATATAATCGGGGGTTTAGTAATCCTGTACGCGCATGTGAGCTCAGCTGTGTCCAACTCTTTGTGACCCCATGGACTGTAGCCCACGAGGCTCTTCTGTCCATGGAATTTTCCAAGCAAGAATACTGGAGTGGGTTGTCATTTCCTCCTCCAGATCTTTCCAACTAGGGATCGAACCCACGTATCCTGTGTCCCCTGAATTGGCAGGCAGATTCTTTACTATTGAGCCAACTGTATATCACAAAAAATTCTCACATGAACTCAAAGGGAGCGAATCTGGAAATTTCAATCCTTTTTGCCGAAATCTGGGGGCAATCTAAGGCTGATTTCTGGGGAGCTGAATAAGTAAAATGTACTGGACATACCCCAGGGAAGACTATGTGGCATGTAGAAGAAAGAGACTGGATGTGCTCAAGCAACACGAATATATACTAATATTAGAGTGCTAAGTCAAAGACATGAGAAACAGGGGACTTCCTTGGTGGTCCAGTGGTTACAGAGCTGTGCTTCCAATGCAGGGATGCAGGGGATGCAGGTTCAATCCCTGGTTGGGGAACTAAAATACCACTTGCCATGCAGTGTGACAAATAAATAAATAAATAATTTTTTAAAAAAATGAGAAATAGAATGAAACCTAAAGCATATAATTTTTAAAATTTCAAAAAATTAGTAATATGGATTAACAGATACAAACTATATAAAATAGATAAGCAAGATTTTCTGTATTGCATAGAGAACTGTATTCAATAGTTTATAATAATCTATAATGGAAAATAATCTGAAAAAATATATATAAGTGAATCACTTGAAACTAGTACAATATTGTAAACCAACTATTATTCAATAAAAAAATACACAAAGCAAAAATGTATGTTTTGTAAGACATGTATACAAAATGTATGTTATACATGTGTATAGGTTAAACACTTGTTTGTATTATATATACATTATACAGGTATGTTATATACAAAGTACATTTTAAAAAATTTATTTATTTATTTTAATTGGAGGCTACTTACTTTACAATATTGTGGTGGTTTTTGCCATACATCAATATGAATCAGCAATGAGTGTACATGTGTCCCACCAACCTGAACCCCCCATTCCACCTCCCTCCTCACCCCATCCCTCTGGTTGTCCCAGAGCATAAGCTTTGGATGCTCTGCTTCATGCATCGAATTTGCACTGGTCATCTATTTTACATATGGTAATATGCATGTTTCAATGCTGTTCTCTCATATTGTCCCACTCACGCCTTCTCCCACATAGTCCAAAATCTGTTCTTTACATCTGTGTCTCTTGCTGTCCTGCCTATAAGGTCATTGTTACTGTCCTCCTAAATTCCATATATATGTGTTAATATACTGTATTGGTGTTTCTCTTTCTAGTTTACTTCACTCTGTATAATAAGGCTCCAGTTTCATCCACCTCATTAGAACTGACTCAAATACATTCTTTTTTTTTATAGCTGAGTAATATTCCATTGTGTATATGTACCACAGCTTCCTTATATGTTATATATAACATTTCTGTCTATGTATGAAGGAGATATTATAATCTTATTAGAATACTTGCCTATGTGTGTATATGGATGGGGATTGGGGATAGATAGGCTTTGGCGAATGAACATTAAAAAAAGAACAAATTAGAAAATACTTTGCCTAGAACAAGCATAATAATGGTCATGAACTGATGGGAATTATTAATTCTGTATCTGAGGTCCAGAATGTTACAGATCAGTTGTAACGGTGGACTGTTTTCGGCTACTTATACTCATTTGTCTTTGAATGCATTGCTGTTTCACTGTCTGCTCATTTAGCAATTGTAGTTTGATAATTACAATTGGAACAATGTTATAATATAATTTATCTTTTGATAATGTTTTGCAAATAGCTAGTTTTACAAAAGCATTATTTGTTTATGACTTGTACCTGGTTTAAACTAAATAATCAACTGCTCTGTTACATTGCAACCCAGAAAATATTACCCCAAATATGAACAGCCCCATGAACAATATGAAACAAAAATGTTCAAATTTTAAAACTTGGATATGCACTTTAAATGCCTTACACTGTTATTTGTCAATTATACCTCAATAAAGATTAAAAAACTTGATAAAAATCTTATCATCAATCTTAAATTGTGCTTTTAACATTATTGTATGTATTTGTTTTTGTTGTATTCAATGACAAAAATATATAAGCTACTATTAAAGACCTTGAAATAAATATTACCATCCATAGCAGTTTAATCTTATCATCAATCTTAAATTGTACTTTTAACTGTATTTGTTTTTGTTGTATTCAATGACAAAAATATATAAGCTACTATTAAAGACCTTGAAATAAATATTACCATCCATAGCAGTTATTTCTGAGAATTCTTTTAAAAACAGATTTGGCTTGAGAGTTGAACCTACTTGCTATCCCAGTCTAGGGGAAGGGATCTCACATTTACAGAGCAACTACCATAAGCCTAGCACTAAATGTGTCATTTCAATTAATCCTCACAGCAAGTCTCTAAAGCAGGCGATATAATCCCATTTTACAAATGGAGAAAATCAGGTTCAGATAAATCAAGTGATTTTCCCAAGGTCTCATAGCTGGTACAGAGCACCCCACTCCAGTGCTCTTGCCTGGGAAATCCCATGGACAGAGAAGCCTGGTAGGCTGCAGTCCATGCGGTCGCTAAAGATCAGACACGACTGAGTGACTTCACTTTCGCTTTTCACTTTCATGCATTGGAGAAGGAAATGGCAACCCACTCCAGTGTTCTTGCCTGGAGAATCCCAGGGACGAGGGAGCCTGGTCTATGGGGTCACACAGAGTCGGACACAACTGAAGTAACTTAGCAGCAGCAGCAGCAGCAGCATAGCTGGTAGGTGGTGATGTTAGAATCTAAACTGAATGAACACAAGCTTTACATCAGTATTCAAAGTTTAAAAAAATCATGAGAAATTTGAATTTTACCATGGTGGTATACACAACCCATCTCTCCTGCTAGACAAAGCACAAAAAACCATTACCTAAAATCATTATCTGAAAATCAAAAAAAATTTTTTTAATTGAAAATGCAGGCAGATTATGGAGGAGAGTAAAAAATGAGAGAGGCAGCCACCATGGGGATAAGCTGGCCTTTGTTTCCCCTCTTTTTCTCTTCTGGCCTTGCTCTGTGGCTGAGCCCTGGTTGTAGAGAAGTATAAAGGTCCCTATGGCTAAAACATGAACAGAAATCCAATGCTTAGGGCCAAAAAAACAAAAAACAACAACAAACAGGAAAAGGGGCCCCTACCTGCCTGAGACTGGGAAGTAGAATCCTATATGAAAGAGACCCAAAGAAAGAAACCAATTAATTCTGCATATGAACCCATGTAAGTCTCAGCACAAGCCCTGCGCTATGAGTGTGTGGACGGATGCCAAGGTTTTAACCACATGATCAAATATCTGGGAATCCAACCACTGAGGAGCACTTGTGCAGAACAAATGCAAACACAGGTGACTAAAGCGCGGAGAGCCAAAACAGGACTTGGGCCCTGACCAACTTTCAGACGGTCTCTGTGCTGCTGCTGAACAGCCCAGAGCCAGGGCAGTGTCACAAAGGCTTAGAGAACCGAGCTGAGAGGCTCTCAGCCTCTATCACAGGAGGCGAGGCAGAAAGGCTGACTGCCTGCTAAAACAGAAACAAGCATTCTTCAGAGGACTTAATAGAATCCAGAGTCTGTCTAACATGACAGTCACAATTTCAAAATACAATACAGGGAGGGGGGTGTTCAGGATGGAGGGGGCACATGTATACCTATGGCCAATTCATACTGATGTATGCCCCAAACCATCACAATATTGTAATTATTCTCCAATTAAAATAAATACATTTTAAAAATACAGTGCAAAGTTCACCAACATAATTAAGAATTAGGAAATATAAATAATTCTTGAGAGAAAATACAATCAACAGATGCCAACCCCAAGATAACCTGGATGGTCAGAGGAAAATTTTTCAAAAAGCTATTACAACAAATATATAAGTATAGAAAATAAAATTTTAATAATCTATATGTGCATATATAAAAACAATTATCTAACTATTATAACATGAAGTAAAGAAAAATACACTATATAAGTGAAAGAAATAAATAGAAAAGAAAATAGAAAGCATAAAAAAGAACCTAATGAAAAGTGCACAGCTGAAAAATACAACCCCTGAAATGAGAAACTCACTGGAAGGGCTCAGTAGCAAAAATGACAGAGGAAAACACAGTGAAATTAAAGCTAAATCAATAGAAATGATTCAATCAGAACAGAGATTGTTCTTGGGACATAGACTAAAAAAATGAATAGAACTTCAGGGAATCTGTGAAAAAATATCAAAAGATCTAATATATGTGTAACTGGAGTTCCAAAAGGGGAAGGAAAAAAGGTTGGTACAGTAAAGAACAGCTGAAGAAATAAAGGTCCCCAATATCCTAAATTTGGTGACAGGTGTAAATTTACAAATTCAAGAAGTTTAGCAAGCCCTAAGCAAGATAAATTTAAAGAAAACCACACTTAAACTTTTTTTAAAATTTTTATTTCTTAGACATTTTCCTGAGTCTTTTATTTTCCACCTTCCTTGTGTCATTGCTGGGTCTTAACTGCAGCATGAGAACTCAGTTGTGGCATGTGGGATATAGTTTCCTGACCAGGGATCCAACAAACCCGGGCCTCCTTCACTGGGAGTACAACGGCTTAGAAACTGGACCACCAGGAAAGTCCCAGGAATCTTCCTAATAAAATCGCTTAAAAACAAAACTCAAGGAACGTCTTTAAAACTAGCTAGAGAAAACAAAACATTACACACAGGAAGTAATGATATGTTTACAGGTTTTTCATCAGAAAAAAACAGAATCATAGAGCCATAAAAATGTTCTATAGGAGTGAAGGTAAAATAAAGACATTTTCAGGAAAAGGGAAACTAAGATAATTCATTGCTCTATTTACAGTGAGTTCTAAAGAAAGTACTTCAGGTTGAAAGAAATGTTACCGGAGGGAAATTTGGTTCTTCAGAAATGAGGAACCACAAAAATGATAAATAGCTATGTAAAAGTAGCTGACCACCCTTTTTTCTCTGTGGTGGGATTTTCAATAGATGTAGATATTATACATATGATAACTATATCATGTAGTCAGTGGTGAGGGGGTTCTAAATGGACCTATATAGCTGCAAGTTTCTTATATTCTATATGAAGTAGTACAAGGTTAACTTTGAACCCTTAAAATGATGAAAATGGTACATTTTATGTGTATTTTACCACATTTAAAGAAGAAACAGTAAGTTATCATATGACCCAGCAACTCTACTTGTAGCTTCTACATATGAAAAATGAAAACATATAGTCACATAAAATCTGTACATGAATATGTATAGCAGCACTATGCAGGATAGCTAAAAAAGTTGAAATAGCCCAAATGTCCATCACTGGATAATTGGGTAAACAGAAGGTGGTATCTATACACTGGAATATTGTTTGGCAATAAAAAGGGATGAAGTATTGATACATGCTACAACATGGGTGAGCCTTGAAAACATTATGCTAAGTGAAAGTAAGCCAGCACAAAGATCATGCATTGTAAGATTCCATTTATCTGATATGTCCAGAATAGTATTAGCTAATCCATGCACAGCCCAACTAAAAGACACTAATTCATGGGTTCACATCGCTCATTTTAAAAAGACCCCTCCGCTTGAATGCACTTTGACCCCTGTTACTAGCACCTGGCTTCAACTAAGCCAAGTATTACCAAGCAAGGATAACACGACAACAGAAGGAGACAGCTGACCCAAGAGTCAGACCAGACCTATAAGACCCATCCTGCAAGTTCAAATATAGTGTTTCCCAAATGTCTGTCTCTCTATCAAAATTGAAAGCTATTGCTTTATTTATATCTATGTTTTTGCCTCAGTGAAAACTCATTCTAACACTATCACAAAGTATAACTACTGGGAGCAGTTTAACTGATTGTTGGATTTGTTATCAAATTTGTTGGTCAATACAAGGCCAATATAAGCCCTTCATAATTCTTGTCACTGACTTTTTGGATGTTCTTACAATCTATAAAATACTTCCTCATCAGCATACACCTCCGTGTTCATTTACTACATTCAATTTATATACTCATTTCTGAAGCTTCTATGATGAGAAAGTGATGTTGCAAAACCAAATGGTTCCTGATTTTTAAAACTGCCTTGCAGAGGGAAACTTATGCTATAATTCAAACAGTGTTATGCTTTCATATCAGAAGACTCCTCTAATATAACCACCTAATGACTCACATATCAAACAAATTTCTGCATTGAAGGATCCCCTTTTCTAATCTAAATGAAATCTTGACTCAGTTCTGGGGATTCATGGCTTCTGATTTTGTTATTGTTGTTGGTGATTTTCATTGTGTTCTTTATCATTTATAGAAAAATAATCTCTTGTGTTTGGTGTATACTCAACTAAAATAATGGTGTCTGAATGACTTGAAATTACTGATCATTTATATAGTTCTGTATAAAATAATGAGCATGCACAATGCACATACAGGATAAAATTTGAATCCTATTGGACAGCCTAGAATTGACTGTCAGTCCTTCCAAGCATCCTACTAGACCTACCCCCTAAAAGAAAAGAAAGGACTAGGCTGTTAAGACCTGGCATAGAGGGACATGATAGATCCAGGTAAACAACCACCCTGGCATCAGGGGCACCAAATATTTGATTTGCTTTCTATTGAAAGATTAATGATTAAAAGGGGAGAAATGATGAAATAAAATTTATATTTTAAGATAGGACAAGAAAAAAAAAACATAAAATTATCTTTGTGTGTTTGTTAGGGCCTTCTCCCTCCCTAATGTGCAGTGTGCCTCATTAACCAGGGCACCTCAAAGATGGGAGTGTCTGCTCAACAGTATATATCAAGTTTTTTTCTCTTCTGATGTTAGAAATGTAACTTCTTAAAAAGAACGGCATTCTTTACCAGCTCTGTAGGGGGTTGCTGTGACTTGCTGCTCACTTTGTAGGTGCTTAGCTCGACTCTCTATCCTTGGTGAATTTTACGTGAAGTATCAGTATGTCATTTTGATGTATAATACGATCCTTTCTCACATGACTATGCCTTCAACTTCTAACAGGTATAACAGTGCCCAGAGCTTTCTGAGAATCTGCTTCCTGGGTTATAATCCTAAATTTGGCTCGAATAAAATTTTGTTTTCTCCTCTCTTTTTTTTTAAATGTATTTATTTATTTGGCTGTGTTGGGCCTTAGTTGCACATGAGACTTTTCATTGCAGCACATGGACTCCCTAGTTGGGTGCACAGGCTCCAGAGTGTGGGCTTCTGTATGGCATGCAGGCTTAGTTATTCCGAGGTATATGAGATCTTAGTTCCCTGACCAGGGACTGAATCTGTATATTCTGCATTGCAAGGCAGATTCTTAACCACTGGATCACCAGCGATGCCCTTCTTTTTTCTTCTTTGACATGAAGCAGTGAAGTCGGTCAGTCGTGTCCAACTCTTTGCGACCCTGTGGACTGTAGCCTATCAGGCTCCTCGGTCCATGGAATTCTCCAGGCAAGAATATTAGAGTGGGTTGCCATTTCCTTCTCCAGGGGATCTTCCCGACTCAGGGACTGAACCCAGGTTTCCTACATTGCAGGCAGATGCTTTAACCTCTGAGCCACCAGGGAAGCCCTTTTTCTTCTTTACTTGGTAGCTAATGGAATTTTCGTCAACAATAGGCAAATCTATAGAGAGAAAGTAGATTAATTGTCAGAGGCTGAGGATGGGGAAAATGAGAAGTGACTGCTAATGAGTATTGGGTTTTGGGATGATAAAAGTGCTCTAAAATTAGTGGTACTGATCAGAAAATTCTGTGAAAATACTAAAATTGACAGAATTTATACACTTTGAAAAATAAATTTTATGGCCTGTGAATTTTATCTCCATAAAATGCATATTCATAGAAATGTATCTAGAATGATAGGCACCAAATGTGTGCAATTTTAGGTGATTTGTTGCTTTTATATATCACATATTTAAAAATGAGGGACATCAATACATTTTTATGAAAATGAGCCCCTGATTTCCAAGAAGTAATGGGGCAAGTGAACCCAGACTATAGAGGTCTCAGAAACTAAAGGAAGGGAGTGATTGTTCAGTGGTAAGAGGGGTAGATTTTGGAGAGAAAAATCTTGTGTTCCAGTGGCTGTTATCTGCTGTGCCTATGCCTGCTGAAGAGATGCAAACTTCATTAGCATGATTACAATTAGTAACACAAGTTTATTTTTATGCTCTGTTAAACTGAGTAATTTTCAAATAAAAAAGAACTCCTCATGATGCAATTTTACCAAACTCAAAGAGGGTCTGTTGGAACAGAAATTTGCTGACAGAAAAGTCATTTTCAAAAAGCAAGAACAGAAATATCTCTTTTCCATGGTGTGCCATTGATTTAATCATGGAAAGTGTGCTGGCAAACATTATCGCAGCAGGTTAATCCATAATTAGAGCTTTAATTTTCCTCCTGGCTTTCTTCTCATTTGTCAAAGGGATCCAATGAAGGGTACCTATAAAACCACGATAATGGTTCTAAGCATTCTCAGTGCCAGCACTACTCCAGAGCGTGTGTGTGGGAAGAGGGAAGTTGCATGGGGCTATGAGGGAAAAGCGACTTTATGACCAGTAGGCTTGCGTCCAAATTCCTCTCTCCCTGAAAGGTTACAACTGATCCCCTATAAACAGTTTCTCTGAAGATGTTTTCCTTAGAGGAGCCCATCCTGGATAAAGATTGCCTTAGTCACCAGAGAATTCAGAACAAGATGAAGATAATCTGTAAAACCAAAAGTTTGGGAAACTTCCTCTGCTGAAAGGACAATACAAGTAATCAATGGCAGGTCAAAGACACGTATTTAAACATCTGTCACCACTGGTTTCTGTACATCTCCAACATCTTGATTTCAGGCATCCCTTTCTTTGACTACTGTCTCTTATCCTTCCAGTGTACTTGTTTTCGTGAATCCATTCTGGCAATACTCTTATTTTTATTTATTTATTTTTGACTGCTTTAAGTCTCAGCTGTGGAACGTGGGATCTTTTGTTGTGACCCAGGGGTTCCAGAGTACGTGGGTTCTGTACTTGATGCATATTGCTCTAGTTGCCCCGCTGCATATGGGATCTAATCTCACATGCCCTACACTGGAAGGCAGATTCTTAACCACTGGACCGCCGGGGAGTCCCCCAGCAATTCTTAGCCATTCTGAGATCATAATCCATTGATTTTTAACTATCCATCAATCCCTTCACAACCTCATTCAGTTCTTATCCAGCCTGGGCATGTAAGACTCAGGGAAATTATGAACCTAGATGTTTATTTACTTTTAGTTGATTCTTTACAGTTTACCTACTTCCCAAAACAGTTTGAGATGGATTGAAATAGGAAAAACACTTAGGACAGAATACAGATTCAGAAAGAGAAATAAAATTCTTTAAAATATCAATCAAGAGAGAATCGGCTATGTAATTAGAAGAGGGAACACCCTTTCTCTCTCACTGTCAGAGAGTAGAGGAAAGATAAGCCTTGGCTAATAATTTAATTTGACTGATGGTTAAGATAAAGGGCAATCCAAAGACAGTTCTTTGTGTGGCTAACCAGTAGTTATTAAAAGATACATAGTTTAATAATGAACCCTGATCTTGGGCCCAGAACACTAAAGATTTGAAGGGAATGAAGAAAGGTCGAGGGAGTAAGATGAATAAGAGGAATTCACAGTGTTTTACATAATTTCAGGTACTCTCAGGTAGAGGCCAGTTCAATTCAGTCAGTTCAGTCATTCAGTCGTGTCCGACTCTTTGAGACCCCATGAATTGCAGCACGCCAGGGCTCCCTGTCCATTACTAACTCCTGGTGTTCACGCAAACTCATGTCCATTGAGTCGGCGATGCCATCCAGCCATCTCATCCTCTGTCGTCCCCTTTATCTCCTGCCCCCAATCCCTCCCAGCATCACAGTCTTTTCCAGTGAGTCAACTGTTCACATGAGGTAGGGGTAGTCATTAAGTTTATGTGGTTCTAAGGAAAAATTTTTTCTTCTGCAATGTAAATTTAGACTGTGCTATCTTCAAGAAACCCGTATTTGTTTTGGGGAATTAAGTGTGATTTTGTGTGTGTGTGTGTTTGATCAACAGTTAATACCTGTTGAATATCAGGAAGATAACAAGTAATAGCTGTAGCCCACTATAGGATGCTAAGGTGGCTCCTATATTTTCTGCCTCCTGGTGTCCACACTTTCGGTAATCCCCTCCCTTTAGTGCAGGCAGGACCTGTGACTTACTTCTAACCAATACAATATGGTAAAGATGATGGGAATATCACACTTGCAATTACATTTGTTGTTGCTTTTCAGTCACTAAGTCGTGTCTGACTCTTTGTGACCCCATGGACTGCAGCATGACAGGCTTCCCTGTCTTTCACTATCTCCTGAATTTTTAAGGAATCTCTGTACTGTTCTCCATGGTGGCTGAATCAATTTACATTCCCATCAACAGTGCAAGAGGTTCTCTTTTCTCCATATCCTCTTCAGCATTTATTTGTTGATTTTTTGATGATGGCCATTCTGACTGGTGTGAGATGATACCTCACTGTAGTTTTTAAAATATGATTTGATTTCTTTATGGCTGTGCTGGGTCTTCATTGCTGCATGCTCTTTTCTCTAATTGCGGTGAGTGGGGGCTACTCTCTAATTGTGATGTGCAGGCTTTCCATTGCGGTGGCTTCTCTTATTGCAAATCATGGGCTCTAGGGTGCACGAGTTTCAGCTGCAGCACATGGGCTCAGGAGTTGTGGCTCCAGGACTCTAGAGTACAAGCTCAGTAGCTGTGGTGCATGGGCTTAATTGCTCCACTGCATGCAGGATCTTCCTGGATCAGGGATTGAACCCAGTCTCCTGCATTGGCAGGCAGATTCTTCACCACTGAACCACCAGGGAAGCCTCCCTTATTGTAGCTTTGATTTTCATTTCTCTAATAATGAGCGATGTTACACATCTTTTCATGTGTTTGTTGGATATCTGTATGTCTTCTTTGTAGAAATGTCTGTTTAGGTCTTCTACCCGTTTTTTTTTTTTTTAATTGGGTTTTGTTTTTTGGGTATTGAGGTATACAAGATGTTTATATTTGTTGGATATTAATCTCTTACTGGTCTTATCAGTTGCAAATATTTTCTCAGTATGTTGTCTTTTCCTTTGTTGATGGTTTCCTTTGTTGTGCAGAAGCATTTAAGTTTAATTAGGCCCCATGTGTTCATTTTTGCTTTTGTTTCTTTTGCTTTAGGAGACAGATCCAAGAACTGCCCTGGTGGTCCAGTGGCTAAGACTCCACTCCCAGTGAAAGGGCCCTGGGTTTAATCCCTGGTCAGGGAACCAGATCCCACATGCTGAAACTAAAGAATTTTCATGCTGCAACTAAAAGATCCCACATGCCTTAACAAGGATCAAAAATCTTTTGTGCTGCAACTAAGAGCCAGCACAGCCAAATAATAATGTGAATAAACATTTAGGATACAGATCCTAAAAACATTGCTGTGAGTTATGTCAGAGAGCATTCTGCCTATGTTTTCCTATAGAAGTTTTATAGAATCCACTCTTACATTTAGATCTCTAGTCAATGCAGAGTTTATTTTTTACATGATGAATGTTAGAGAATGTTCTTTTTTCATTCTTTTCCATGTAGTTGCCCAGTTTCCCAGCATCACTTATTAAAGACTGTCTTCTCTCCATTTTATATTCTTACCTCCTTTGTCATAAGTTAATTGATCATAGTTTGGTGGATTTATTTCTGGTCTTTCTATTCTGTTTCATTGATCTATGTGTCTGGTTTTGTACCAGTACCACTCTGTTTTGATTACTATAGTTTTGTAGTATAGTCTGAAGTCAGGGAACACAATTCTTCCAGATCTGTTCTTTTCAAGATTGGCTATTTGGGGTGTTTTGTACTTTTGTACAAATTTTTAAAATATTTGTTCTAGTTTTGTGAAAAATGCCATTGGTTTTCTATAGGGATTGCATTGAATCTGTAGATTGTCTTGGATAGTACGGTCATTTGAACAATATAAATTCTCCAAACAAGAACATAGTATATATTTCCATCTGTTTGTTGTCTTCAGTTTCTTTCATCAGTGTCTAATAGTTTTCAGAGCACAGGTCTTTTGTCTCCTTATGTCGGTTTATTCCTAGGTATTTAATTCTTTTTGATGTGATGACAAATAGGATTGTTCTCTTAATCTTTCTTTCTGATTTTTTGTTGTTAATGTATAGAAATGCTACAAATTTCTAAGTGTTGATTTTGTATCCTGCAACTTTACCAAATTCATTGATAAGCTCTAATAATTTCCTGATAGCATCTTTAGGATATTCTACATGTAGAATCACATAATTTGCAAACAGTGACAGTTTTACTTCTTCCTTTCCAGTTTAGATTCCTTTTATTTTTTTTCTTCCTCTGGCTGCTGTGATTCAGACCTTCAAAATTATATTAAATAAAAGTGGCGAGAGTGGGCATTTTGTTTTGTTCTTGATCTTAGGCAAAATGCTTTCAGTTTTCACTGTTGAGTATGATGTTAACTGTATGTTTGTCATCAGTTCAGTTTAGTCGCTCAGTCGTGTCCAACTCTTTGTGACCCCATGAATCACAGCACGCCAGGCCTCCCTGTCCATCACCAATTCCCAGAGTTTACTCAAACTCATGTCGTTTGAGTTGGTGATGCCCTCCAACCATCTCATCCTCTGTCGTCCCCTTCTCCTCCTGCCTTCAATCTTACCTAGCATCAGGGTATTTTCAAATGAGTCAGCTCTTCACATCAGGTGGCCAAAATATTGGAGTTTCAGCTTCAGCATCAGTCCTTCCAATGAACATTCAGGACTGATTTCCTTTAGGATGGACTGGTTGGATCTCTTTGCAGTCTAAGGGACTCTCAAGAGTCTTCTTCAACACCACAGTTCAAAAGTATCAACTCTTCAGCACTCAGCTTTCTTTATAGTCCAACTCTCATGTCCATACATGACTACTGGAAAAACCATAGCCTTGACTAGATGGACCTTTGTTGGCAAAGTAATGTTTGTGCTTTTTAATATGCTGTCTAGGTTGGTCATAACTTTTCTTCCAAAGAGTAAGCATCTTTTTATTTCATGGCTGCAGTCACCATCTGCAGTGATTTTGGAGCCCCCCAAAATAGTCAGCCACTGTTTCCCCATCTGTTTGCCATGAAGTGATGGGACTGGATACTATGATCTTTGTTTTCTGAATGTTGAGCTTTAAGTCAACATTTTCACTCTCCTCTTTCACTTTCATCAAGAGGCTTTTTAGCTCCTCTTCACTTTCTGTCATTAGGGTGGTGTCATCTACATATCTGAGGTTATTGATATTTCTCCCCACAATTTTGATTCTAGCTTGTGCTTCATCCAGCCCAGCATTTCACATGATGTACTCTGCATGTAAGTTAAATAAACAGGGTGACAACATACAGCCTTGACATATTGCTTTTCCTATTTGGAACCAGTCTGTTGTTCCATGTCCAGTTCTAACTGATGCTTCCTGACCTGCATACAGGTTTCTCCAGAGGAAGGTCAGGTGGTCTGGTATTCCCATCTCTTTCAGAATTTTCTGCAGTTTATTGTGATCCATGCAGGCAAAGGTTTTGGCATAGTCAGTCAAGCAGAAATAGATGTTTTTCTGGAACTCTCTTGCTTTTTCCATGATCCAGTGGTTGTCTGCAGTTTGATCTCTGGTTCCTCTGCCTTTTCTAAAACCAGCTTAAACATCTGGAAATTCACAGTTCTCGTATTATTGAAGCATGGCTTGGAGAATTTTGAGCATTATTTTGCTAGTGTGTGAGATGAGGGCAATTGTGCAGTAGTTTGAGCATTCTTTGGCATATACGGTTTGTCATATATGGCCTTTATTATGTTGAGGTGTGTTCCCTCTATGCCTGCTTCCTGGAGAGTTTTTTTTTTTGTAAACGTGTATTATTTTAAGGTATTAAGTTTGTGGTAATATGTTATGTAGCAATAAAAAGCTAATACCCTGGGAATGGTGGTGCATTTTGGGAACAGAAACCACTGGGAAGAAAGACTGGAGACATAGTCATGTCTTAAAGGTTATGTTTCAGCCATGTTAAGTTTTAGCTTCCTATTAGATATCAGAGTGAGATGTCAAGCAGGCAATTAGGTATACAAACTTGAAACTTAAAGAAGAGCCTGAATCATAATATAATTTGGGGAGCCATCAGAAGATAACATTAAAGTCATGAAACTGAATGAGCTCTCTACAGAGAATAGAAAGAAAAAAAGAGAAGAGGATCCAGATTGATGACTAGAATATACCAACACTTGGCTGTTGGACAGAGGAGGAGGAGGAAGAGAAGTCAGAGGAGAAAGAAAAAGTGGAGAAGTTAAAGAGAAATAAAGAGACTGTGGGATCCTGATACCAAGAAAGAAGGAATAATTATCCGTGTTCAGTGTTGCTAAGAGAGTGAGTAAGGTGAGTACAGAGAAGTGACCATTGCATTTGGCTGTATGGATGGTGACCTTGATAAGGTCAGTTTCAACCGAATGAAGGAATGACATAAGACAGATGAGAAGGGAATAGAGGATGAAGGGCCAGGATGATGGAGTATAGGCAAATTGAGAAGTTTTGTTGTGAAGAGAGACAGAGAAATGGGACAACAGTTGGAGAAAGATATATGGACAAAGGTGGGTTTTTTAATGATGAGTGATCCTATGACAGGCTTATTATTATCAGTGGGAATAATACACTAGAGAGGGAGAAATAAACGATGGAAGCGAACATAGAAATGGTTGTAGGGACAATATCTTAAGGCAGAAGGCAATGGGGTTCAAAGCATTAATGGAAGAATTGAACCTAGATTGGGAATCCATCCACTGTGAGAGGAAAAAGAGACTGCATGGATACAGATACAAGGCGGTGGATCCTGCGGTGGAAAAGAGAGACTGCTCCCGTCAGGCTGTCACTATGACCAGTGACATTTGACATAGAGGCTGCAGCTGAGAAAGTGCGTAGAAAGGGGGTTTGAGGTTTGAGGAGAAATAGGAGAAATTTTAAAACAGACTTTCTCTACTCATCTCAGTAGAGAAATGTAGGACTAACAGGCAATACGGATTTGTGATCCCACACTAAACTTGCAACCATGAATTTGAAGTGAAACCATTTTTTTGGAGGATATTATGCTGAGAAGTAAGTCAGACAGAGAAAGACAAAAATCGTATATCATTTATATGTGTAATCTAAAAAATAAAACAAGTGAGGACTATAACAGCAAAAAGAAACTGATTCATAGATACTGAGAAAAAAACTAGTGGATACTGGTGGGAAGAAGGAAGAGTGGAGGAGTAAGGTGGGGTAAGGGCTTAAGAGGTACAAAGTAGTACGTATAAAATAAGCTTCGAGGATATATAGTACAACACGAGGAACATGGTCATTATTTTATAATAACTAAAATTAGAATATAACCTTTAATAATTATTGTACACTTTGAAGCTTATATAATATACCTCAATTAAAAATAACAACAACAACAAAAATAACCTGAAACCAATCCAAATAGTAATACAGGAAACACTGGGGAGAAAATAATGTTCAACTCTTCAGGTACTTAAGTAGGCACATTGTTGAGCCTGACCAAGCAAGTGTGTTGGAAGAAGAGACGATCAAGGAATCAAGGCGGATTGCAAGCAAATCTGTAGGGAAGGACCATTAGGAGGAGTCTGTGTACACAGGATACTAAGAGAAGGGGAAGAGAAAATGAGAAAAGGCAGTCACTCGTTTGGATAATTGCCTAGTGTGGGGATACTAGAATTAATAGACAGGAAGATTGGGTGGTGGTCAGAGAGATGCTTGAAATGGAAATTCTTGGAGGCAGCACATGGACTGATAATGATAGTTATTTGGATACTTGTCCTTTGCTTTCATCACTATCTGAATCCTTGAAATCTTACTTTCATGATTCACATAGACCACAGTCTCTAATTGTTTAAGCTCACTCTTGCTGTTATTCCTAAAATAGTGAAACCACATCATTCATGTTTTAAACTTATTTAAATTTGGTTCTACTGCCTGAAGGGAAAGTTAGAAAAAGAAAGAACAATTTAAATAGCACAGTTGCTTCAAGGCCTTTCCTTTCAATGAGTGTGTGCCAATAAGTGAGGATAAGGTGGGAGCCAAGATTCTGCTACTTTGCTGGTTGACCTCAGTTCCCTTCTATCTTTTATTGTGGAAACATCTTGTTGCCTTCACTGTGATTCTAGTGGTCAAAGAACACTCTCTATTTTTTGTCAATATGGCCTCTGAACACATGCCAACTACTTACATGCTGCTCAACTGAAGACAGAGTTCTAGGCCAGCGGTGATTTGCTGAAAAATAGTATGTCAGGATATCAATGCAAACTATGTTTTAAGGCCAATTTAAGGGACGTCCAAGGGAAAATATGACCTTATGAAATGTACGTCCTAAGTGCTGCCTTTAGAATCTCATCCCTTCTGTGATACAACTCTCTATACTACCATTTGGTCACAATCTGACAGTAGGTCTCTTGTTTATTCCATTTTCCCCCAAAGAAATCTGCATCCTCATGCCATCACTTGTTTCCTAGTGAATCTATACCCTTTTATCCTTTTTATTTCCCTAGACCTTTTTGACCTTTGGCATGCCAGTGTACTTGACCTATAGAACCACAAACCTCAGTTAATCCAAGCATTCAGTTGCTCAGTCAAGTCACCAATTTTCTGTGGGTCATTATACCTGCTCATCAATTCCTCTCTGTATTCGAAGTTATGCCTCTTTTCATCTCTTTAGCACTTAATTCAGCTTGTTTGCTCTTTCCTCAAATCTCTTTCCCCATTACCTCCCTCTGTGCTAAGGATTTGCCTATTCCATTGGGAAAATTGAGGCCATTAGGCAAAAACTCTTTCAACTTCTTTCCCAGTTCAGTTCAGTTCAGTTCAGTCGCTCAGTCGTGTCCGACTCTGCAACCCCATGAATCGCAGCACGCCAAGCCTCCCTGTCCATCACCATCTCCTGGAGTTCACGTAGACTCATGTCCATCGAGTCCATGATGCCATCCAGCCATCTCATCCTCGGTCATCCCCTTCTCCTCCTGCCCCCAATCCTTCCCAGCATCAGAGTCTTTTCCAATGAATCAACTCTTCACATGAGGTGGCCAAAGTACTGGAGTTTCACCTTTAGTTTCATTCTTTCCAAAGAAATCCCAGGGCTGATCTCCTTCGGAATGGACTGGTTGGATCTCCTTGCAGTTCAACGGACTCTCAAGAGTCATCTCCAACACCACAGTTCAAAAGCATCAATTCTTTGGCACTCAGCCTTCTTCACTGTCCAACTCTCACATCCATACGTGACTACTGGAAAAACCATAGCCTTGACTAGACGGACCTTAGTCGGCAAAGTAATGTCTCTGCTTTTGAATATACTATGTAGGTTGGTCACAAATTTTCTTCCAAGCAGTAAGCGTCTTTTAACTTCATGGCTGCAGTCACCATCTGCAGTGATTTGGGGAAAATTGAGGCCATTAGGCAAAAACTCTTTCAACTTCTTTCCCAGCCACCTACAAATTAAACTCTCTCTTGACCTGCCCTGTTTCCTTCCCTCTTATCTCAGGAACAGTGGCTTCTCCCTCCACGTGCTTGGAATCCCTCTCACTTTCTCAGGGACTTGCTCACTGCCAGCTCTCTCCCTTGTCTCTTCAATCTCTTCTTCACTCACAGTGCGTTTCCTTAAACACTTGCTCAAGTCAAATCCTCAGTATCCTACTAGCCTATAATTTCACCATTTCACAGCCAAGGTGTTTTTAAAAATTGCCTACAAGTATTGTTGTTAATATTTCACTTAAAACCACTGTAGCCATGCTTCTGTCCCCATCACTCCACTGAGACTTTTCTGATGATTGGTGACTTCCTGAATGCCAAATCCAATGCATCATTGCCTTTTCTTATCTTATATAACTTCTCACTTTATTCCTCCTTGAAATTCTCATTACTTGATTTCTATGATACCACACAGTCCTGGTTTTCCTCTACCCTGTCTGAAACAAACTGGAATCAAGATTGCCAGGTTGAGAAATATCAACGTCCTCAAATATGCAGATGATACCACCCTAAAGGCAGAAAGTAAAGAGAAACTAAAGAGCCTCTTGATGAAGGTGAAAGAGGAGAATGAAAAAGCTGGTTTAAAACTCAACATTGAAAAAACTAAGATCATGGCATCTGGTCCCATCACTTCATGGCAAATATATGGGAAAAAATGGACACAGTGATGGACTATTTTCTTGGACTCCAAAATCACTGCAGATGGTAACTGCAGCTATGAAATTAAAAGATGCTTGCTCCTTGGAAGAAAAGCTATGACAAACTTAGACAATGTATTAAAAAGAAAAGACATCACTTTGCTGAAAAAGATCTGTATAGTCAAAGCTATAGTTTTTCTAGTAGTCATGAATGGGTGTGAGAGTTGGACCATAAAGAAGGCTGAGTGCCAAAGAACTGATGTTTTTGAACTTTGGTGCTGGTGAAGACTCTTGAGAGTCCCTTAGACTGCAAGGAGATCAAACCAGTCAATCCTAAAGGAAATCAACCCTAAATATTTATTGGAAGGACTGATGCCGAAGCTTTAGTATTTTGGACACCTGATGCAAAGATGCTAGGAAAGATTGAAGGCAGGAGGAGAAGTGGGCAACAGAGGATGAGATGGTTGGATGACATCACTGACTCAATGAACGTGAATTTGAGCAAATTCCAGCAGATGCTGAAGAACAGGGAAGTCTGGCATGCTGCAGTCCATGGGCATCCAAAAGAGTCAGATGATCTAGAGACTGAACAATACAACTCTAGCCATGAAACAATGAACTGCAATTACAAACTAAAAATCGATATGACTATGATCTATGGTACCAATTCCTTAGGCCAGTGGTTCTCATAGTATGGTCCTGGACCTTAGCATCACCTGGGAACTTGTTAAAAATGCAAATTCTGTCCCACATTTACTCAATCAGAAACTTGGGAATGGAGTCCAGCAAACAGTTTCAACAAGTCTTCCTAGTCCCTCTGAAACAGGTTCAAGTTTGAGAACCATTACCTTAAGCCTCTGACTCCCAGTTTTCTACCCCAATTAAAATGTTTTTATTTATGTATTTATATATCGAGAGATACTTTCAACTATTAGCTGGAAAGCGATGGTTGGAAGATGACCTTAGTCATTTTGGCTTTCCATGATGCCTGTACATTTAGGCAGAACTTTGAAAATTTTTTGGCACCTAGTAGTCAGCATCTTGAATGTCCACAATGAAAAGGAGCAAGAATTTATAGGAAAGGGAAAACCATAATAGGAAAGGCAAATATATAAAAGGATTGAAGATCACTTAAATAAGCCAGTACATAGATTAAAAAACAATAAAAAATTTATGTAAAAGTGATTATAACTACAAATGAGAAGGAAATGGCAACCCACTTCAGTATTCTTGCCTAGGAAATCCCATGGACAGAGGAGCCTGATGGGCTAACGTCCATGGGGTCGCAAAAAGTTGGATATGATGGAATGACTTACACTTTTCACTTTCAACAGCAAAAAGATAAGTATGAAGACATAAACTAGGCCCTCAAAATCACAAAATATAAGGGGAGAAATATAAAAATATAGATCTCTTAAAATGTGTTTGAACTTGTATGACTCAGTTTGAATGTCCGCAGTACTCTGGATACTACGCTGATGCATTTCCCCAAAGTGATATCTCAGAAATCACGTGTTCCAGGTAGTCCTCACTGCCTGCTAAGTGCTTCCTCTGGAAGAACGTGGGGAAGTGAAGGCCTGGCAGTTCAAGATAGAGTTTCCAGGGTCTTGTTCTGTCCAGCCAGGGGGTGGACACTCTTACCAAAAAGAGGCCTTTTGTGTGGATTGGGGCCTCTGGTATCACAAAACCAGGGTCTCCCGAGATTACCAGATTCTCCTGATAATTCAGTCCTGTGATTTTCACTCTCTATGTTTCAATATCAGATTTCCATAGGAAGGAACGCTGGAGTGATGAGATGTGTACAGCCAAGGTACTTATACAAGGCTCTCTCCTGGACACTTTTATGGGGCTGCCCTCTTCCATGGCCCTTCCTTGATTCTGAAACCTGGCTTTGTCATTTATTAACAAGGTGACCTTGGCCAAGTCATTTAAACTGTTTGAGCTTTAGTTTCTTCATCTGTAAGATAGATATAAAGATACCTGTCTCTTAGGGTTGTGAGGATTAATTAATGTTAAGCTTTTAGCATTGTGTCAAATAATAGTAGGCATTTCATATATGAGATCTAGTATGAGGTGTTTTTTTTTAATAAGCCACCTATCATGGTTTATGTCTGGAGATTTTGTGGCTCCGTCTCTTGTAAACAGAAAAAAATCCAAGCACTGAGAAAATATGCAGAGAAACAGAATGACTTCAAAATTCAAGTTCCAGCAGGATACTGGGAACAGAATATTAAGTTCAAAGAGATCAAACGAGAGAAACAAGATCACACAACAGGAAAGCTCTAACTGAAGCCATTTCAGATTTTAATTTAGTGATTTGCATAGTGGGTTAATTTTCCTTTCTGCCTGATACCTTGGGGAGAATAAAAGATTACTCTGATAGAATCAGGGAACATATAGAAGAGTATTTTTTTTTTAAGTAGTTAATGGCATGCCAACAAAGCTCTGAATAGATTCTGTCTCTCTTCCTTTTAACATTTAAAACATATAAGTAGAACATCAAATTTATGATAGGAAAATCAAATGATTCAGAAAGGCAAAAAAGGGAAGAAACCTGTAATTACTACTCAGAGATAACTATTTTTAATATTTGGGAGTGAATCCTTCCAGTTAATTTATTTGAATACACACACACATACACACACCCAAGAAACATGTGCCATATATATATATATTCCCATATATTAAAATACATATACATACATATTTTAATGGACTTGCACTGGATACACTATTTTGTAACCTGCTATTTCCACTGAGTAAAGTGTTCTTAAAGTTTTCCATGGTTGTTATTTTAAGTGACAACAAATTATTTAATTTTATGGATATACCTCAATTTATTTAACTAACTGTAGTGAGTCCACTGACATTATAGACACTGCAATGAGGAACCCTATTGTGCATACATATTTTTCATTAATAAAATGTAACTGAGGTATAACATACCTACAAAAATGCAGAAATTATTTGTGCATAGCTTGATAAATCATCAAAAAATAAATATACCCAAGAAGCTCCCAGCTCAAGAATAAGAACTATAAAAAAATAAGAACTACACCAGCATCCTAGAAGTCCCCTACGGTGTCCTCCTAGTCACTACTCTTTTCTCATACCCAAATCTTAACTGTTACTTTGGTTTTAAGCACCATAGAAGGTTATTGACTGTTTTTGCACTTTGCATATGTGAAATCCTACAATATGTATTATTTTGTGTATGGCTCCAGTGTTAACGAGATTGATTTAGTATTGGTTTGTTCATATTCATTACTCTATGTTATTCCATTGCATGAGTGTACCATTATTTGTTTATTTATTTTTGGCCATACCCTCTGGTATGTGGGATCTTAGCTCTCTGACCAGGGATCAGTTGAAGTTGGGCCCTCAGGAGTGAAAGTATGAAATCCAAATCACTGGACTGCCAGGGAACTAACTGCAGACCATAACTGATTGATTAAGATTGTTAATGGACACTTGAGTTGTTTCCATTCTTATCTACCAAGAAAAATATTGTCCATAAACATTCTTCTGCATGTCTTTTTGAACACAAATGTATACATTTTTGAAGTACAGGAGTAGAACTGCTGAGTCATAGTATATTTTTCAACTTCAGTTTATTTTGATCTTCAAAGGGGTTGCCTCCATTTATTACGTGTGAGAGGGCTCACTGCTCTGTATTCTCTCCAACACTATATTGTCAGTCTTTTAATTTTAACCATGCTGATAAGTGAGGTAACATCTCATTGCTGTAGTATTTTACATGTGGTTGTGCCCCTTTTAATATGTTTATTGACTATTTTGATATTTTCTTTTGTGAAATATGCATTCAAGTCTTTTGATCATTTGTTCCATTTGGTTGCTAACATTTTAATTCTAAGAATTCTTTCTGCAGTCTAGAAAAGAGCCATTTTTCAGGTTCACGTGTGTTGTGGCCTAAATGTTTTTGTCCCTTACAAATTCACGTTAAGATCCTAGCCCACAATATGATGATATTAGGGAGGTGGGGCATGGGGATGTGATTATCTCATAAAGGTAGAACCATCATGGATGGCATTAGTACCTTCATAAAAGAGACCCCAGGGACTTCCCTGGTGGCCCAGTGGTTAAGAATCCACCTTGCAATGCAGTGGACATGCGTTCAATATCTGGTTGGAGAACTAACATTCCACCTGCTATGGAGCACTTAAGCCCACATAACACAACTACTAACCCAGTGTGCCACAACAAAAGATCCTGTGTGCTGCAACTAAGACCCGATGCAGTCAAATAAATAGATTAATTAATTGAAAAGAGAGGCCCCAGAGAGATCTCTTACCCTTCTGTCACGTGAGCACACAGAAAGGAGATAACTCTGTGTGAACCAGAGAGCAGACCCTCACTAGACACTACATCTGCAAATGTCTTGATCTGGGATTTCCCTTTCTCCAGACTATGAGAAATAAACATTTATTGTTTGTCACCCAGTCCATGGTATTTTTGTTATAGTAGCTCGAACTGAGTAAGACAATGTGCTACAAATATCTTTGCCAGTATGTAGCTTTTACTCGTGTGCTTTTATGATGTCCTTTGGTGAGCAACAGTCCCTGATCCTAATGGAATCAAATTTTAAACTTTTTTTTCTTAGCTAAGCATTTTGTGTCCTGTTTAAGAAAGATTTGCCCTACCCCAAGGTCATGAAGGATCACAATAAACTGTGGAAAATTCTGAAAGAGATGGGAATACCAGAGCACCTGACCTGCCTTTTGAGAAACCTATATGCAGGTCAAGAAGCAACAGCTGGAACTGGACATGGAACAACAAACTGGTTCCAAATAGGAAAAGGAGTATGTCAAGGCTGTATATTGTCACTCTGCTTATTTAACTTATATACAGAGTACATCATGAGAAACACTGGCTGGAGGAAGCACCAGTTGGAATCAAGATTGCCAAGAGAAATATCAATAACCTTAGATATGCAGATAACAACACCCTTATGACAGAAAGTAAAGAGTTAAGCCTCTTGATGAAAGTGAAAGAGGAGAGTGATAAAGTTGGCTTAAAACTCAACATTCAGAAAACGAAGATCATGGCATCTGATCCCATCTTTTCATGGGACATAGATGGGGAAACAGTGGAAACAATGTCAGACTTTATTTTTGGGGGCTCCAAAATCACTACAGATGGTGACTGCAGCCATGAATTAAAAGATGCTTACTCCTTGGAAGGAAAGTTATGACCAACCTAGATAGCATATTGAAAAGCAGAGACATTACTTTGCCAACAAAGGTCCATCTAGTAGGCTATGGTTTTTCCAGTGGTCATGTATGGATGTGAGAGTCTAGAAATTAAAAGATGCTTACTCCTTGGAAGAAAAGTTATGACCAACCTAGATAGCATATTCAAAAGCAGAGACATTACTTTGCCAACAAAGGTCCGTCTAGTCAGGGCTATGGTTTTCCCTGTGGTCCTGTATGGATGTGAGAGTTGGACTGTGAAGAAAGCTGAACACCGAAGAATTGATGCTTTTGAACTGTGGTGTTGGAGAAGACTCTTGAGAGTCCCTTGGACTGCAAGGAGATCCAACCAGTCCATTCTGAAGGAGATCAGCCCTGGGTGTTCTTTGGAAGGAATGGTGCTAAAGCTGAAACTCCAGGACTTTGGCCACCTCATGGGAAGAGTTGACTCAATGGACAAGACTCTGATGCTGGGAGGGATTAGGGGCAGGAGGAGAAGGGGACAACAGAGGATGAGACGGCTAGATGGCATCAGGGACTCGATAAACAAGAGTTTGGGTGAACTCCGGGAGTTGGTGATGGACAGGGAGACCTGGTGTGCTGTGATTCAAGGGGTCGCAAAGAATTGGACACGACTGAGTGACTGACCTGAACTGAACTGAAAGAATTATTTGCATGGCTCTCTGTGGTGAGGATACAAAATAACCCAAAGGCCATGAAATGTGAAGAACCCCATAGAATCAGAATCAGTTAACCCAGGCACTTCGCTGGTAGTCCAGTGGTTAAGAATTTACCTTGCAATGCGAAGGACAGGGACTCGATCCCTGGTCTGGGAAGATCCCACATGCCTCAGACAGAGCAACCAAGTTTGTTCACCACAACTAGAGAAACCCAAAGGGCAGCAATGAAGACCCAGCACAACCAAAAAAGAAAGAATCAGGTAGCCGAGTGGCTGTGCTTCCCACAATGCCTAGTTTTCAACTGAGACACAAATTTTCTCTTACACTGCATTAACAAATATATGTCCATGCTCTCTTTTTCAGTTCAGTTCAGTTGCTCAGTTGTGTCTGACTCTTTGTGACCCCATGGACTGCAGCACACCAGAGTTCCCTGTCCATCACCAGCTCCCAGACCTTGCTCAAACTCATGTCCATCAAGTCGGTGATGCCATCCAACTATCTCATCCTCTGTCATTCCCTTCTCCTCCCTTCAATCTTTCCCAGAATCAGGGTCTTTTCCAATGAGTCAGTTCTTTGCATCAGAGGGCAAAAGTACTGGAGTTTCAGCTTCAGCATCAGTCCTACCAATGAATATTCAGGACTGATTTCCTTTAGGATTCACTGGTTTGATCTCCTTGCAGTCCAAGGGATTATCAAGAGTCTTCTCCAACACCACAGTTCAAAAGCATCAATTCTTCAGTGCTCAGCTTTCTTTATAGTCCAACTCTGTCATCCATACATGACTACTGGAAAAACCATACGTTTGACTAGATGGACCTTTGTCAGCAAAGTAATGTCTCAGCTTTTTAATATGCTGTCCAGGTTGGTCATAGCTTTTCTTCCAAGGAGCAAGCAGCTTTTAATTTCATAGCTGCAGTCACCATCTGCAGTGATTTTGGAGCCTCAAAAATATAAAGTCTGTCACTGTTTCCACTGTTTCCCCATCTATTTGCCATGAAGTGATGGGACCAGATGCCATGATCTTAGTTTTCTCAATGTTGAGCTTTAAGCCAACTTTTTCACTTTCCTCTTTCACTTTCATGAAGAGGCTCTTTAGTTCTTCACTTTCTGCCATAAGGGTGGTGTCATCTGCATATCTGAGGTTATTGATATTTCTCTAAGCAATCTTGATTCCAGCTTGTGCTTCACCCAGCCCAGCATTTCTCATGATGTACTCTGCATAGAAGTTAAATAAGCAGGGTGACAATATACAGCCTTGACATACTCCTTTCCAAATTTGGAACCAGTCTGTTGTTCCACGTCTAGTTCTAACTGTTGCTTCTTGACCTGCATACAGATATCCCCGGCAGCAGGTCAGGTGGTCTGGTATTCCCATCTCTTGAAGAATTTTCCGCAGTTTATTGTGATCCACACAGTCAAAGGCTTTGGTGTAATCAATAAAGCATAAGTAGATTTTTTTTCTGGTATTCTCTTGCTTTTTTGATGATCCAATAGATATTGGCAATTTGATCTCTGGTTCCTCTGCCTTTTCTAAAACCAGCTTGGACATCTGGAAGTTCACAGTTCACATATTGCTGAAGCCTGGCTTGGAGAATTTTGAGCATTACTTTACTAGCATGTGAGATGAGTGCAATTGTGCAGTAGTTTGAGCATTCTTTGGCATTGCCTTTCTTTGGGATTGGAATGAAAACTGACCTTTTCCAGTCCTGTGGCCACTGCTGAGTTTTCCAAATTTGCTGGCATATTGACTGCAGCACTTTCACAGTATCATCTTTCAGGATTTGAAATAGCTCACATGGAATTCTGTCACCTCCACTAGCTTTGTTCATAGTGAGGCTTCCTAAGGCCCACTTCACTTCATATTCCAGGATGTCTGGCTCTAGGTGACTGATCACAGCTCATGGTTATCTGGGTCATGAAGATCTTTTTTGTATAGTTCTTCTGTATATTCTTGCTACCTCTTTTTAATATCTTCTGCTTCTGTTAAATCCATACCATTTCTGTCCTTTATTGCTCTCTTTTTAATGGTCACATATTTTTGTTATGTTGATATTTCTATAATTTATTTAGCAAACTGTTACTGGACTTCCAATTCTTCATTTGTGTAAACAATACAGGGATATTTCCTTCACTTTTAATATCTTTGAACATTACTTAACTAATTCCTTCAGATAAATTCCCAGAAATGGAAGTCTTGTGTGTAAGGATAGGCACATTTCCAAGGCTTCTGATAGCTGATCCACACTTTAAATCCACCCTCAAGTCCAAACTTTCTCAAGTCTGATATACATTCAGAGACTTTAGGCTCCATTGAGGTAAAATAAAGATTGCCAGTTATATCTCCAGCAAAAAATGGGTTTATTTAGGATCAGGAAAGAATTGCAGTTTAGGGTCTGCAACCATGAAGAAAGTGAAAGTGAAGTCGCTCAGTCGTGTCCGACTCTTTGTGACCCTGTGGGCTGTAGCCCACCAGGCTCCTCTGTCCATGGGATTCTCCAGGCAAGAATACTGGAGTGCGTTGCCATTTCCTTCTCCAGGGGATCTTCCTGATCCAGGGATTGAACCCAGGTCTCCTGCATTGGGAGCAGACGTTTTACCCTCTGAGCCACACCAGGAAAGCCCTCAATCACATGCAAACCTCTGGCAAAAACCAAGAGGAGCACTCTTATATCTGGGAAAGGAAGTGGACAGGCTGTAACGTAGTCGGTGGCTTTTCATTGGCTGCGTTGTGATGGACTCTCCTTGGCTGAGTTCCTGTGTCCCATTAAGAGGGAGTTTGTTCTTCTTTATAGAGCCCGAGAGCTCCCTGATCTGGTCTTCTGACTCTGTTTTAATTGAAGTTTCTTTTTTATTAATATTTAGATGCCCTTTAGCAAGAAATGATTCTTTGCACTGAAATTTCACTCGATTTCTCAGTAAAATTATTTGCTAACAAAGGAAAACACTACAGAGTGTGAAATCAACGGAGGATTCTAACAAATGGGCAGATAAATCTACCTGCAGTTTCGTGCTTGCCAAGACGCTTCAGTCATGTCCGACTCTTTGCGACCTTGTGGACTGTAGCCCGTCCATAGCTATTATCCATGCAGGAATACTGGAGTGGATCGCCATGCCCTCCTCCAGCACCCCTCTTTCATAGTCTGCTCCAAGATGCTTACTCCTTGGAAGGAAAGTAATGACCAACCTAGATAGCATATACAAAAGCAGAAACATTACTTTGCCAAGAAAGGTCCTTCTAGTCAAGGCTATGGTTTTTCCAGTGGTTGCATATGGATGTGAGAGTTGGACTGTGAAGAAGGCTGAGCACCAAAGAATTGATGCTTTTGAACTGTGGTGTTGGAGAAGACTCTTGAGAGTCCCTTGGACTGCAAGGATATCCAACCAGTCCATTCTGAAGGAGATCAGCCCTGGGTGTTCTTTGGAAGGAATGGTGCTAAAGCTGAAACTCCAGGACTTTGGCCACCTCATGGGAAGAGTTGACTCATTGGATAAGACTCTGATGCTGGGAGGGATTGGGGGCAGGAGGAGAAGGGGACGACAGAGGATGAGATGGCTGGATGGCATCACTGATTTGATGAACGTGAGTCTGAGTGAACTCTGGCAGTTGGTGATGGACAGGGAGGCCTGGTATGCTGCGATTCATGGGGTCACAAAGAGTCGGACACAACTGAGGGACTGAGCTGAACTGAATGACACCCTCTCCTCCGTGTCTCCAACACCACTGAGAACTTCTCCCCACCCTCTAGCACCCTTTTCTCAGAAGCAGAGAGAAAAGAATCCTTCAGAACACTGATACCAGGACTTCCCTGCTGGTCCAGTGGTTAAGACTTCACGCTCCCAATGCAGGAGACGCAGGTTTGATCCCTGGTCAGAGAACTAGATCCCACAGGTGGCAACTAAGATTTGGCACAGCCAAACAAATTTTAAAAAGAGAAAAGAACATCAGTGTCTTGAGACCCAAGTTTCCACCCCACCCCACCCAATTTTTCCCAGTTAGAGTGATTTCCCAGCACTTTTGAGCAAAGATGGAGGGCGTCTTGTCCTACCAAGCCTGTTATAAAATTACTCTGATAACATACATCAGGCAAGGTCACTGGGAGATTTGGACAATGTTGAACTTTACCCAAAGCCCGTTCTTCCAGCAAACAAAGATGATTAAGATGTTTCCCCTCAAACTTGTATGTTCCAAAGTCCTTCAATCCTTCGCATTCTAGAAAACAGAAAGCATACCACAAAGGACTGTCCCGTCTGACTTAGATAAGACTTGCTGTCAGGCTCTCTCATGATTCCCGTAAGACTCTGAGTTAAGATACCTCACTTATTACCTGTGATGAGGGCAGACACAGTCCCTCCCACCTCCGTTCTTTGTGATTGCACAACTATTGGTCCACCTGAAACTAACTAGCCACAGAGGCGAGCACTTCCTGTCTGGCTGACTGAGCCGCCCTCTTGATTACAAAAACAAGTCCAGTTGTACAACCACCCCATCGATAACTTGTCTGCTCCTCCCTAGACAAGTTTAAGGTATTTTTTTAAGATTCTTTTTTTTTCAGGAGGAGAAGGGGACGACAGAGGATGAGATGGCTGGATGGCATCACTGATTTGATGAACGTGAGTCTGAGTGAACTCTGGCAGTTGGTGATGGACAGGGAGGCCTGGTATGCTGCGATTCATGGGGTCACAAAGAGTCGGACACAACTGAGGGACTGAGCTGAACTGAATGACACCCTCTCCTCCGTGTCTCCAACACCACTGAGAACTTCTCCCCACCCTCTAGCACCCTTTTCTCAGAAGCAGAGAGAAAAGAATCCTTCAGAACACTGATACCAGGACTTCCCTGCTGGTCCAGTGGTTAAGACTTCACGCTCCCAATGCAGGAGATGCAGGTTTGATCCCTGGTCAGAGAACTAGATCCCACAGGTGGCAACTAAGATTTGGCACAGCCAAACAAATTTTAAAAAGAGAAAAGAACATCAGTGTCTTGAGACCCACGTTTCCACCCCACCCCACCCAATTTTTCCCAGTTAGAGTGATTTCCCAGCACTTTTGAGCAAAGATGGAGGGCGTCTTGTCCTACCAAGCCTGTTATAAAATTACTCTGATAACATACATCAGGCAAGGTCACTGGGAGATTTGGACAATGTTGAACTTTACCCAAAGCCCGTTCTTCCAGCAAACAAAGATGATTAAGATGTTTCCCCTCAAACTTGTATGTTCCAAAGTCCTTCAATCCTTCGCATTCTAGAAAACAGAAAGCATACCACAAAGGACTGTCCCGTCTGACTTAGATAAGACTTGCTGTCAGGCTCTCTCATGATTCCCGTAAGACTCTGAGTTAAGATACCTCACTTATTACCTGTGATGAGGGCAGACACAGTCCCTCCCACCTCCGTTCTTTGTGATTGCACAACTATTGGTCCACCTGAAACTAACTAGCCACAGAGGCGAGCACTTCCTGTCTGGCTGACTGAGCCGCCCTCTTGATTACAAAAACAAGTCCAGTTGTACAACCACCCCATCGATAACTTGTCTGCTCCTCCCTAGACAAGTTTAAGGTATTTTTTTAAGATTCTTTTTTTTATGTGGACAGTTGTTTAAGTCTTTATTGAATTTGTTACAGTGTTGCTTCTATGTTTTGTTTTTTCCACCACGACGCACCTGAGAGCATATGTCCTCAACCAGGAATCAAACCCGCACTCCGTATATTAGAAAGTGGAGTCTTACCCACTGGACCAGAGGGCAGGCTCCAGGACTTTTCTACTCTCCCCCACAAGACACTCAGATCTTCAGATCTGGATATCCTGCCATTGCCATGGCTTAAACCAAGTCAGCGGCAGTGATTTAATTTCTGTCTGGTTTCATAGAGGAGGGTGGTAGTGACAGGGGACCTCTAACACACTCCTCCTAACTCAGAGTGCAGTTCTCTCTCTGGCTCTCCCCTCTCACTCCCAGAAGCTATCAGCTGGGGGCAATTTCTAGTAACTCCCAGCAAAAGCCGAGGTGCATCTGCTCCTACCAAGGACCCCATCCCAGGACATCTCTGCCTATTCCCTTTCCTTAAGCGGTATCTCCATGGACAGAGGAGCCTGGCAGGCTACGGTCCATGTGGTCACAAAGAGTGTGATATGCCTGAGCATGCACACGTGCGCACACACACACACACACACACACACACACACACACACCTAGCCCATAGAGTCTGGTGTACATTAGAAGGAGTCCACCTTGACAGATCCAGCGCCCTGGTCCTGTCATGGGGCAGAACCTTTAATACAAGTTAATCACTAAAGGGATAGTGCATATAAGTGTGAATTATACATAATGGCCCATCTCTGGCAACCCTGCCTCCCAGGCAATGAGCATTAAGCTAAAACACCTTTGTTCAGCTCACAAGAAACATCTCCACCAGCTCCACCCAGGATTGGTTGTAGGCAGGAAGGCATTAACACATCCCTACACCACCACCTTCCTCTCCAGAGTCTGGTCTGAACCAGGTCTCCCTGCTCGGCTTTTAAGTATAAGTGAAGCCTGAATTCTAACTCGGGGAGATGGTTCTCGGGACGCTGGTCTGCGGTCTGCTCAGTCAGCTGGGCTTTCCCCGTCGAGTCGCTGTGGCTCGCTCCAGCAGCTCGGCTCTCGGTTTACCAGCCTGACGCACCGAGCGGTAGGAGCGCGGGCTCCTGATGGGTTCGGAGTCTGGCGTAAACAAGGAGCAAGCCGGCTGTTAAACCCCATTCCTCTCCTCCCCCTCCGCTGGGCACTCCAGGTCAGGACTTGGCCGGCTCCTCTGTGACTGGCTTCAAGGCAGAGAAGCCGTGGAATCTTCTGGAAGGACGGGTAGGACAGGTGGCGATGGGGAGGTGGGAGGCAGGGGGCGTGAGAGCAGAGGAAGAGTCTTCCAGGCAGAAGGGGTGCTGGAGAGGCATCCCAAAGTGGGCAGGGAGGAGCAGCCCCTGGGGGCAGGGAGCTGCTGCTGGAGCCTGCTGCAGGGGCTCAGAGCGAGGTCCCCCTCAGGCTGAGTGCTCCCAGCCCACACCACCCAGACCGGTCAGGCAGGGCCGCCTGGTGACTCAGCACAGGGCTAGGAGCTGTGGACTGAACCGGCCCCCGGCTCGTCATCCCCAGAACCTTAGAAAGCGACTGTTTGGAGACGAGACCTTTAAAGAGAGGAAGGTGAAAGCCGTGTCCAGCTCTCTGCGACCTCGTGGACTGCAGCCCACCAGGCTCCTCTGTCCATGGGGTTCTCCAGGAGGAATACTGGAGTGGGTGGCCATTTCTTTCTCCAGGGGATCTTCCCAGCCCAGGGGTGGAACCTGGGTCTCCTGCATTGCAGGCGGACTCTCTACCATGTGAGCCACCAGGGAAGCCCATTAAAGAGGTGAGTGAGTGAAGTCGCTCAGTCGCGTCTGACTCTTCCTGACCCCATGGAGTGTGACTGTGTTTGGAAACGACCTTTAAAGAGATGAAAGTGAAAGTCGTGTTCAGTTGTGTTCAGCTCTCTGCGACCCCGTGCACTGTAGCCCACCAGGCTCCTCCATCCATGGGGTTTTCCAGGCAAGAGTACTGGAGTAGGTGGCCATTTCTTTCTCCAGGGGATCTTCCCAACCCAAGGATTGAACCCAGGTCTCCCACATTGTAGGCAGACGATTTAGCCTCTGAGCCACCAGGGAAGTCCACTTTAAAGAGGTAAGAAAGTTAAATGAGGCCACCAGGGTGGAGCCTGGTCCCATCTGACTGGTGTCCTTATAAGAGGGAGAGACCCCCCAGGATGTGCGGGCGTAGAGAAGAGCCCCCGTGAGGACGCAGTGGGGGAGCGGCTATCTGAGAGCCGAGGAGAAGGGTCTCAGGAGAGACCAGCCCTGCCAGCACCTTGGTCGTGGACTTGCAGGCTCCAGAACGGTGAAAAATCAACGTCTGTGTTTAAGCCCCTGGGTCCTTAGAGCGGGTTTTCCTTCAGCAGTCTGAGCACGAGCCAGCCTCAGACTCCAAGCCTCCGTGCAGGCGTGCTCAGTAGCATGCAAAGGGTCCAGCTCTTCGTGACCCCATGAACTGTCGCCCGCCACGTTCCTCTGTCCATGGGCTTCTCCAGGCAACAGTGCTGGAGTGGGTTGCCAATTCTTTCTCCAGGGCATCTTTCCGACCCAGAGATTGAACTCATGTCTCTCATATCTCCTGCACTGGCAGGCGGGTTCTTTAGGTTCTTTACCACTAGTGCCCTGTGGGAAGTCTCCAGACCTCCTTACTGGGTACCAAATGCCTCACTCAGCCTCTCTGAGCCCTGTCTCCTGATCTGATGCGTGAGACAGACAGAAACCCCACCAGGGCAGCCATGAAGCTGGAGTGAGTCATGTGTGTGAAATGCACATCTAATAAGTGTGCAGATTTGGACAGAGAGTGTAATCGCTAAAAAGAGATACAGAGACTTCCCTGGCAGTCTAGTGGTTAAGACTCCACATTCCCAATGCAGGAGGACTCAGGTTCAGTCCCTGGTCAGGGAACTAGGTCCCACACGGCACAACTGAAGACCCTGCATGCAACAGCCAAGATCCTCCAGGCTGCAGCTAAGGCCCAGTGTGGCCAAATAAAAATAGATAAAATGAGGTGCACGTACCTGGGGTAGAGGGGAGCAGACTCATGGGGTGGCGGAGGAGGAAGAAAAGCTAACTTCTGTATATGTTTACTCTACATCTTCCCAGTACTTGTCCCTTTTTACATAAGGTGTTCATGGTGTAATACAGAAACACATGGGTGTTTCCAGCATGTGAAGAAACATCACCTTTGTACATTCTTAGTTTGTGCACGGTCTTAACACATGTTTATGCATAACTGCAGTGCCAGGGTCCCGCCCCCACAGGATCCAGGGGAACCTGAAAGAAAAACAGCGTCAGCGGATGATTTAGAGAGAGATAAGGAAAGAATATTGTAGATAAGAAAATAGAGGAGAGAAAGAGGCTGATATTCCTTGGTTTACATAGAAAGCCAATAAAACTCCGAGACAAGAAGTTTGCCCTGTTCACGGAGGCCACAGGTGCCCTGCCGGTCTCCCGAGGGAGTGAAGACGCAGAACGTCTTCCCGTTCAGGTCTTAGAAACCCAGGCAGATAAGTGAACGCAGGGAGCCTCTGTGCTCCAAGGGATCAGCCTAAAAAAGAGAGGGAAGGAGAGGGAGAGAATGATTGACGCGGGGAGACCAAGCTGCTTCGGTGAGTGAGGCCCAAGAGCTTTATTTTTAAAAAGCTTGTCTTATGCATAAAGGGAAATGAAAGATGCAAAGTCATACAGAGCAGCTCAAACATTATATCTGTTTTGTCTTTATCGAAACCAGGATTTTTTTTGGCAAACCTTTCCCATAAAAAATATTGTGTACATTATCTTCTGGCCTTGGAAGCCTGTGGACATTTTATGACCCTCTTTTCATAAAGGCTGCTCAACCAGAAAACTTATTTTCCCTTGAAATGTTTTTTCTTTATATTTCTAATCTATGTCAGCCTCAGAAAGTATTAAACAAGTTACATTTCTCACAGAGCAAAGGTGCAGTGAGTTACAAGAAAGAACCAATTAGCTCAAAAGTCTGATGTGGTTAATTTCAAGGCTACACTTGTTTTTCTTACTTTCCAACTATGTTAACTAATGCACTCCCAGGTGCACAGTGGATAAGAGATATGGGAACTTAGCAACAAGCATTCGCCCAATAATGAAATCCTACACCAGCACTACTCTAATAACTTTTAACTCTTTAAAAGGCTCTGTGTTTTAGGCTTCCCATGCCTCTCACACTTGGGAGGCTGCAAATAATCACATGTGTAGCTGCAAGAGTCTGGATAGACCTGTCAAGCAAGCTAGAATGCTAACAGAGGGGGTTTGATTTGAACTGTTCCTCTCACGTCCAGGAGACTTATTAGCTATAGCCCTAGGTTGATTATCTCCAGAGAAAGGTGGTCAGAGGAGTTGGTGAAAGTCACGAAATAGCAGGACAGACAGATTCTGGTTTGGGGGTAGATGCTCGAGAAAGCCTAGGGGGCCCGTTGAGTCCTGAATGCTCAGGACTGAATGCTTAGCAGTTCTCTTCCACATGACCTTGTCACGGGTGGGATCTCCCGTGGCGGCTCCCGGCGTGCGTGCTCAGTCTGACATGAGTAAACAGATGCGCATCTTGTAGGGGCCCATGATTCTTAGATGGACTGACGTTGTTTCTATTGTTTAGCTGCCAAGATGTGTCCAACTCTTTACGACCCCATGGACTGTAGCCCACCAGGCTCCTCTGTCCATGAGATTCTCCAGACAAGAACACTGGAGTGGGTTGCCATTTCCTTCTCTAAGGGATCTTCTTGACTCAGGTATCAAACCTGCATCTCCTGAATCGGTAGGTGGGTTCTTAACCACTGGGCCACCAGGGAAGCCCCAGATGTGCTGCTGCTGCTAAGTCACTTCAGTCGTGTCCAACTCTGTGCGACCCCATAGATGGCAGCCCACCAGGCTCCCCCATCCCTGGGATTCTCCAGGCAAGAACACTGGAGTGGGTTGCCATTTCCTTCTCCAGTGCATGAAAGTGAAAAGGGAAAGTGAAGCCGCTCAGTCATATCCAACTCTTAGCAACCCTAAGGACTGCAGCTCACCAGGCTCCTCTGTCCACGGGAATTTCCCGGCAAGAGTACTGGAGTGAGGTGCCATTGTGCTGCTAGGATTGTGCAATTTAAAAAAAACAAACCACCTCTGGAGACCTGTGTAGAGAATAACAACTTGGCCACTAAGATTTTTGTGCATCCACTGATCTGCCAGGGGAGGGAGGGAGAGCGGCTGTGGCTAGATGGCATCAGGAGGTGGGAGTTTAGTGGAGAAGGGCAGAGTACCTGTGCCCACCTACCCCTCTGGACAGGACTTCTGGGTGGGAGCTCCAAATCTCTCCAGAGAGTCACTGTGAGATTCCATCAATGAATGAGGGCCTTCCAGGCACTGGGCGCACCTCACTGGCACAGACATTGGCATGAACATCACTCTTGAGATGGTCCACTTTCATGATTAATAATAATGTGATTATAACCAGAACATGGTTAATAATCCACAGCGGGAAAGCTATGAAGAAGAGACAAATAGAAACCAGAACACAGGAAAGGAGAAAGGGGTGGGCACTGAGTGAGGGTCCCTCAGCAGCCTGGGCATGTGTGAGACTCCCTTTGAGGCCTCCCCAAAATGAGCAGAGGCGCTTTGATGGGGCAGGACACGTCGGGGGAGTAACATCCTTGTTTGGAGAGATAAATGGCTTGGGGCTTCTGTCATTTGGGCATCAGTGTAAATGTGGCAGGTGTCACAGTCACAGACGAGGCCCCATGGCTCATGAGTTCTATATTTTAAGGGATCTCTGTGTCCAGAGAGCTCAGTGTCTAGAATCCTCACGATGAGGCAGTCCAGGTGATTCCCAGAGAACTAAGTGGGGAGGAAATGGGTCTGCATTCACTCAGTGAGCAGTGTTTATCTATTTAGCCTGAGAAACACAATATAGACCTCTGGGTCTGTGATGCTATGTTTTATCCAGGAAAAAAAAATTGCCCAGACTTTGGTTTCATCCAGTTGATTGAAACTCCTGGCTATGTGACCCTGGACAAGTCACTTGATGACTCTAAATCTCAGTTGCTTTGTCTGTTGTTCAGTGACTCTGTCAAGTCCAACTCCTTGCGACCCCATGGACTGTAGCCCACCAGGCTCCTCTGTCCATGGGATTCTCCAGGCAACAGTACTGGATGAGTTGCCAGTTCCTGCTCCAGGGGACCTTCCCGACCCAGGGTTGGACTGGTGTCTCTGATGTCTCCTGCACTGGCAGGCAGGTTCTCTACCACTAGTGCTGCCTGGGACGCCCTACTGGATTGGGGTCCAGCCTCCATTTTAACTTAATCACCTCTCTAAAGATGTCATCTTCAAACATGGCCACATTCCAAACACTGGGGGTTAAAGCTTCAACATATGACTTTATGGGGGTGAGGGGCTACAAATAGCCCATAACTTTGAATAAGTAAGAAAAATTCTCTACTATCTGGGAGCTCAAAGAGGTTCTATGACTCCTATCATTAAAGTACTCACACGCATGCTAAGTCACTTCAGTTGTGTCTGATTCTGTTCAACCCTATGGACCGTAGCCTGCCAAGGCTCTGCTGTCCACAGGATTCTCCAAGCAAGAATTCTGGAGTGGGTTGCCATGCCCTCCTCCAGGGGACCTTCCCAACTCATGGATCAAACCCCTGTCTTTTTCACTGGCCAGCAGGTTCTTTACCACTAGCACCACCTGGAAAACCCTATCATCTAAGGCAGTTTTCAAATATATTGCAGGCGACCTATCTTCCTATGTAAAAAAGACAAAAACTCTGATATCTCTGGTTGCAGAAGCAAGAGCAGGAACCAACATCATACTCCCAGGACCTGCAGGGAGTTCTCAGACACTTATCAGGGCTGTGAGATCTTGAAAACTAATAAAAGCTATGGTTATTAGGCAATGGTTACAGGCCAAGTGCACTTCTAAAAATAGGAGCACATAACTCAAGCAGCAAACATCTGAGATGCGAGCTATAATCCCATTTTACAGATGAGAAGATGAGCACAGAGGAGAAGGTCAATTCCCTTCTACACGAGCTGACTCTGGAGCCAGGACTTATGCTGAGCTTTCCCACGAGCTGCAGAAGTACAAGGTAAGTAGTCCTGACTCCAGGGCCACAAATCTGATGATGATGGTAATAATGATACAGAATCTCTTGAACTTCCTCTTCCTGAATGGAATGGTTGCTTCCTCTAGACCAGGGGTCCCCAACCTCTGGCCCCCAGACTGGTACCTGTTATCAGGTCAGCGGTGGTATTAGATTAGAAATAAAATGCACAAGACATGGAATGTGCTTGTATCATCCTGAAACCACCCCCCCGCCTTCCCAGTTAATGGAAAAACTGTCTTTCACGAGACAGGTCCCTGGTGCCCAGAAGGCTGGGGACTGCTGGTCTCAGCTGCTTTGTATGCCAGGGTGCCCGTCCTGCTATGAGTGCTTTTTGTGATAAGACACCTCTAACGCTTGGGGAAGGAAACAGCATGTTCATCAGGAAGGAATACTGCTTGCCTAGGCGGCCCCCTTTTCCTCAGGCAGTCACAGCAGAGAGAGGGAGACGGACAGAATAAGAGAAAGTCTGCTGAAGACGTGACCTAGGCACTCAGTAAACGTTAGAGGACAACTCTGGGGCTTTTCACTCCGTCATTCATCCTAGGCGTCCGACCCACCTTATACTGTACAACATCAGGCAAACGCTATCAGTTTTCTGAGCTCTGGTTTCCTTGCCTGTAAAGCAGCAGATCCCATAATGGTTTTGCCCACATCAAATGAAATGATAGCAACTTGCCCAGGACCTGGAATATGTTGGAACCCAGCAGGCATTGCACCACCCACCCCCACCCCCATAGTATTTTATTCTTTTCATTGCAATGGTGAATGGAATTGTTTCCTTAATTTCTCTTTCTGTTTTCTCACTGTTAGTGTATAGGAATTCAAGGGATTTCTGTGTGTTAATTTTATATCCTGCAACTTTACTTTATTCACTGATTAGCTCTAGTAATTTTCTGGTGGAGTCTTTAGGGTTTTCTATGTAGAGGATCATGTCATCTGCAAACAGTGAGTTTTTTCTTCTTTTCCAATCTGGATTCCTTTTATTTCTTTTTCTGCTCTGATTGCTGTGGTCAACACTTCCAAAACTATGTTGAATAGTAGTGATGAGAGTGGGCACCCTTGTCTTGTTCCTGACTTTAGGGGAAATGCTTTCACTTTTTTACCATTGAGCATAATGTTTGCTGTGGTTTTATCATATATGGTTTTATTATGTTGAAGTATGTTCCTTCTATGCCTGTTTTCTGGAGGGTTTTTATCATAAATGGATGCTGAAGTTTGTCAAAGGCTTTCTCAGCATCTATCGAGACAATCATGGTTTTTATCTTTCAATTTGTTAATGTGGTGTATCACATTGATTGATTGATGTTAAAGAATCCTTGCATCCCTGGGACAAAGCCCACTTGGTCATGATGTATAATCTTTTGAATGTGTTGTTGGATTCTGTTTGCTAGAATTTTGTTATGGATTTTTGAATCTATGTTCACTAGTGATGTTGGCCTATAGTTTTCTATTTTTGTGTGGTATCTTTGTCTGGTTTTAGTATTAGGGTGATGATGGCCTCATAGAATGAGTTTGGAAATTTTCCTTCGTCTGCAATTTTCTGGAAGAGTTTGAGTAGGATAGGTGTTAGCTCTTCTTTAAATTTTTGGTAGAATTCAGCTGTGAAGCTGTCTGGTCCTGGGCTTTCATTTGCTGGAAGATTTCTGATTATAGTTTCTATTTCTGTGCTTGTGATGGGTCTGTTAAAATTTTCTGTTTCTTCCTGGTTCAGTTTTGGAAAGTTATACTTTTCTAAGAATTTGTCCATTTCTTTCAAGTTGTCATTTTATTGGCATATAGTTGCTGATAGTAGTCTTCTGTGTTGTCTGTTGTGATTTCTCCATTATCATTTCTAATTTTGTTGATTTGATCCTTCTCCCTTTTTTTCTTGATGAGTCTGTCTAATGGTTTGTCTATTTTATTTATCTTCTCAAAGCTTTTAGCTTTGTTGACTTTGCTATAGTCTCCTTTGTTTCTTTTTTATTTATTTCTGCCCTAATTTTTATTATTTCTTTCCTTCTACTAACCCTGGGGTTCTTCATTTCCTCCTTTTCTCGTTGCTTTAGGTGTAGAGTTAGGTTATTTATTTGACTTTTCTCTTGTTTCTTGAGGTAAGCTTGTATTGCTATGAACCTTCTCCTTAGCACTGCTTTTACTGAGTCCCGTAGGTTTTGGGTTGTTGTGTTTTCATTTTCATTCATTTCTATGCATATTTGATTTCTTCTGTGATTTGTCTGTTATTCAAAAGCGTGTTGTTTAGCCTCTATATGTTTGTATCTTTAATAATTTTTTTCCTGTAGTTGACATCTAATCTTACCACACAGATCACAATCTTAATTACTTAGTTTTATAATGTATTCATATATGATTGTGTAGGTCCTTCCACTTTGCCTGTCTCCTTTGGAAACTGTTAATGAGACTATGGAGCAAGAGGAAGTCTTGCTGTTAGAGAATTGGTACATGCACTTTGGAAAACAGTTTGGCAAAACATGCTGAAGAATCATATATGCTATGACCTAGCAATCCTCTTCCTATGCACATGTTTACAAGAAAGCAAGTACAAGAATATTCTTAGCAACATTTTTTAGGAGAACAAAAATTTTTGAATAACCTAAATGTGCATGAATGGATAAATATATTGTATAGTCATGTACACAAACATACAAATGAACGGCTCCGCACTGAATGAGTTGTAGTTGTAGCTCAACCTTCTCCATAGCTCCAGGTCTTGCTGGAAATTTCCTCTTGTTCTTCAAACTTCGAGGGATAATGGTTTCTCACTGTTGTGAGTCTATAAAAGTACAGTAATCCTGTCCACATGTCTGTATCTAGCTCCGTCATTATGTCTCTTTATTAAGCCATATATAATGAATTATTTTGTCACCAGGCACTGAATGACACACAAACACACAAAAAGTTTTCACATGGATTCATAAATGTGATCATATACATAATAATATATGTACTATATATTATACATATAATATATGTATAACATATGTTGTATAAAGCGTATGAAGTTTTATACAATTCACTGTTCTAATACAATCTCTACTTTAAAAAAAAAGATCATCAGATTCTAGAACCAAGAGGAATTTTAAAAATCAGCCTAAATAATCCCAACTTTGAGTAGGTAAACTGTTTTCACCATGTAACATATGTGCCACTGTGGCCCAGAACAGTTAAAACCCTGCTTCAGGTCACACAGATGTATTGGTGGCTATCTGAAGACTCAAACCCAGACCCCTGATACTGAGCCAGAGATTATTCCTACATAGTGGCTCTTAAACTGACTGCACTTTGAAATCACTAGGGAACTTTAAAGCATACTCATGCCTGGGTCTCACTTTCAAAGAACTTAATATAATTGGCTAGGGTATGACTGGATATAGGAAAGTTAAGTATATATATTTCTGTTATGAAATAAAACACCATTGAAGAATACCCCACAAATAAAACGTGGCTTAATGAATTATTTTTAAGGTGGACACCATCTAAACCAAAAAAATAAAACTTAGGCAAGCATTCCAGAAGCTCTTCCATGCACCCAGCAATTCCACTCCAGTATCTACATAAGAGAAATCAAAACACACAAAAAATGTGTGCACACAAAAACTTGTATAGTTTACTCTTCAACAACTGCTGGATTTGGGGTGCCTAATTCTCAGCAGTAGAAAATCCATATATAACTATGTAGTCTGCCCTCCAGACCTGCGGTTCCATATCTGGGGAATTAACCAACCATAAATCAAGTAATACTACAGTATTTATAGAAAAAAATGCATATCTAAGTGGACTTGAGGGCAGTTCCAACTTGTGTTGTTCAATAGCCAACTATATAATCATTTATAGCTGTACTTTTCTTTTTAAAAATTAATTTTTATTGGCATAAAGTTACTTTACAACATTGTGTTAGTTTCCGCTGTACAGCAAAGTGAATGATGTTGTATACATACACATATACACTCTTTTTTGATTTCCTTCACACTTAGGTCACCACAGAGCACTGAGCAGCATTCCCCTGGCATTCGTGCATGCTCAGTTGCTCAGCTGAGTCCCACTCTTGACAATCCTATAGAGAGTAGCCCGCCAGGCTCCTCTGTCCATGAAATTTTCCAGCTAAGAGTACTGGAATGGGTTGCCATTTCCTCCAAGGGATCTTGCTCACTCACCCACCTCTCTGGTGTCTCCTGCTTTGTTGTACAGTAGGTTCTCATTAGTTATCTATTTTACATATAATAGTGTATATATGTCAATCCCAATCTCCTAGTTCATCCCACACCTTTCCTTCCCCTCTTGGTAACCATGAGTTTGTTTTCTACATCTATGGCTCTGTTTTTACTTTGCAAATAAGTTTATCTGTACCATTTGTCTAGACTCCAACATGAACAAAATTATATAATATTTGTCTTCTCTGACTTATTTTACTCTGTATGCCAGTCCATCCATGTCGCTACAAATGGTGCTATTTTCTGGGTCCTTTTTATGACTGAATAATATTCTAGACTGTAATGGCAGGTTTAGGAAGTAACAAGGATTTCTTTGGGGGATAATGAAATATTCTAAGTTTGATTGTGGTGATGGATGCGCAACTCTGTGTATATTCTAAAAGCCATTAAATTGTACACTTTAAATGGATGAACCATACGACATACGAATTATAACTCAATAAAGCTGCTTTTAAAAAGTAAAAAATAAAGGAGACACTTCTGCCATATTTACAGTTAGAATGCATATATATATATAAAACACTTTATCTTTTAATTCTCATTTATTCAGGTAATATACTTTGAATGTTTAATATCTGCTCTTATATCAATGAGTCTCTACTTATTTTGGTGGTCTGAAGCTCTCTCTCTAATAGATTTTTCTAGGATGGGCTGAGAATAATAGTCCCTGGTGTTCACATGTTGATAATAGTTTGTCTATGTCCTTTATATCTGAAAGCTATTTTGAGGTGATATAAAACCCTTGTTTCACACTTTCTTTCCTTGAGTGTCTTATATTACTCCTTTTCTCTCTCTTTTTCTCTGGCATAGAGCATTGTTAAAAATACTCTGATAATCTAATTTCCCTTTCCTTAAAAATCACATGCTCTTTATTCTAGATGTTCAGAGAATTTTAATTTTTCTTTACAGTCCAGTAGTTTCTGTTATGGCATTATTTGTTCTGGGCCAAGAATCTCAACTGTGTGGTTATGCTCTTTTACATGTGCAGTTTCAAATTTTTCTATGTTCAGGAAAGATTTGTTGTTTGCTTCATTTTTTAATTTATAGGATGTAGCTTTTGTTCTATGCCCTTGCATTGGTTTTCTCCTTTAGGAATTTCTATTGCTAAAGGAATGTGTGTTTGATCTCCTTTGCTTTTCTCTCTCTTCGTTTCTTTTTGATTAAAAAATTTTCCTTTTTCACTTTCTATTTCTTTTCAGTATTTCCTTCCTTTCCTATTCTTTCTTGAGTTCGATCAGCTCATTTCTGAGTTTTTCTGATTTATGTAGTTTTTTTGTGTTTTCTATAATTTTCTTAATATGTATTTTGAAACATATATTACAACTTTTGTGAGCATGTCTTTTTGACATGCTTTTGTTGTCTTTTGGGATGTCTTATGCTTCTTATTCCTTTTTTTCTTTTAATAATTTTGGGTAGGATTTGACTTTTATACTATTTGGTTTCTCATTTTCATGTGAAATTAGCTTTCCTGAACTTATAAAGAAATAAGATGGAGTTCAGGAAAGCTGTTCTAATTTCATAGAGCTCCCTCTTCTGTTGCTTTTGTGTAGTATGCAGAAATATGGTGGTTTGCTTTCTGGGATTTTTCTGGTTCTATTCCCCTCCCCCGTTTAGATCTAGCATTTCTATTTCCATGCAGTATTTAGAACCTACTTATACTAGAAACTTATTCATTATTTACCTGAAATGTGAATTTAACTGGGCAGCCTGTATTTTTATTTGTTAAGTCTGGCTACCCTAGTTGTAACCATTTCTCATGCATGTTGGTTTTGCTGTCTAGTTATGCTGCTGCTGTTATGTGGAGATTTGTAGATGCTGAAAGACTTTGCTGGTGCTGCCACTGCCAGCTTCGAGGAATCCATCACGTAGTTTTCAAATGTGATCTCCTCTCTTTTCTTCTTTTTCTGGTGTTATTGCCTTCCCTTCCCTCACACATATATCTCCTCAGATAACTCATGTTCTAAACTTAGTGTCTGTTTTTCTATAGTTTTTATTGCATTCACATAGTCATATACATTATGCATATATATGGTTTCATTTTAAATTTTTGACAGAAACAAGATCCTGTGTACTTTTTTTTATCTTGCCTTTCTGTCAACAATATCCTACAGACATTGCTCCAAGTCACTTCATAGAACTCTAGTTCCTTCTTTTTAATGATAGCATTCAGAAATGTACATGGATTGTAATTAATTCACCATGTTTCTAGTGTTAGGCCTTCACTGCATTTATGGATTTTTATTGTTATAAAAGCATCTGTAATAGACACCCTTATATAAATTCTTATATGTGAGTTCTTTTGTTTCCAAGAGGTAGAGTCTCAGGAGTATATTTACTGGGCTACAAGTGTTTCTGATTGTTGCAGGAATGAAGATTGGGTCATTCAATATCCACTGCATTCCTCTTCTAGCACACTTTTCCATAGAAGCAAGGATGGAAAACTAAAACAAAATCCCAGACTCCAGTTAGTTCATCCAAGTTAATACACCTGTGCAGGATAAATTGTTAGAAGTGAGCTATGTGAGAGCTGGTTTTGCATATCGTGGCACAAGCATTTGATTCTTTGAGGGGAGCTTGTTGGAGTTTCTCTCTTCTATCTTTCTCCATCCTCAAACATGTCTATAAAAAGTAGTGGTAGCAATGGAATTTCCACTGGGACCTTTCATAGTGAGGTTGAGTGTTTCTCCTGGCCACATTAGCACCCCAAATTTCCTGGAAATTCTTAAGACAATATTATATAACAAACTTCTCTTCATTAAAACATGCTAGAGTAGATTCTGTTGGCTAAAACCCAAAATCCTGACCAGTAGCAGCTGTGCCTGCAGACAATTCTATGGCAGTGAAATGGGAAAGTGGGATTGGCCATTTGACCTGATTGTCTAACATCAGAGAATGGGTTGCTTAAATGGTGCATCATACGTAGTATTGAACAATCACTTCAACTATCATCTGTGGTTATCTGGAGTGATAAGTACATCTTGAAGACAATACCTTAGTGATCAAAGTGGTTGCTGTGATAGACCATGTCAAGGGCACAGGAATACAAAGATTGCAACCTGGATTGGCTTTTTCAAACCATGCTTAAAGAAAGAAAATGAAGTCTCTGGGTTTTAAGTTCTTGCCTCAAGGCATAGTTGCATCTTCCCCTGGTAGCTCAGTTAGTTAAGAATCTGCCTGCAGTGGAGGAGACCCAGGTTCAGTCCCTGGGTTGGGAAGATTCCTGGAGAAGGAAATGGAAAACTATTCCAGTGTCCTTGCTTAGAAAAATCCCATGGACAGAGGAGCTTGATAGGCTGCAGTCCTTGGGGTTGCAAAGAGTTTGGGCACAACTGAGTGACTAACACTTTCAGTTTCACACTTTCAAGGCATAGTTACAGAACCAGGGAGTTCTTACGTTTGTCCTAAAAGAATCTCTTAATGTAGTCACAAATGGCTGAGTGGGTTAACATGGGCTGAACCTATAGTCTTGTCTAATATTTTAGGCAAAAGTTAGGGCATCAACCAAGTGTTACTATGAGATTGAAATGAGGAAGCTGGAGGGTCTGGCTGATACCAAGTACATTAGACTCTGCTGAGCTTCTCTCAGAAGGAACCATCTTCCTTGCTTTTGTCTGATGTGCTAATTCCTGCCCCGGTTGAAAAGTCTTTCTTACGACTTTACCTGAGATAGTTTCCTGGCAAGTAAGTGGAATTCTGCACACATTCCTTCTATCTCCCTCTAATTACGTTCAGGCAAATAAGTCATATTGTCCCATGTCCCAGGGGACCAATTAAAAGTCCAAGATTACTTAGCAAGATAATTGCAAAATTTTGCTAATTTTTTCAACACAAAATGGATAATACATATGAACACAAAGTTCAACAGATTAGGGACATAATTCTACACTGGCCTAAATTTATTTAATTTTAGAGGATTTAACTGCTTCGTTGGTTGATTAAAACCTAGGGTGGCTTATGCTACCTTAAGCTGAGATACCAGAAACTTTTCAGTATGACATAGAGAAATCCAAAGACTTTGGTATTTGGTATTACAGAGTGAATTTATTAAATGTGGATTTATCACTCACTCATCTAATTAAGAAGGCTGAGCATCGAAGAACTGATGCTTTCGAATTGTGGTGCTAGAGAAGACAGCTGAGAATCTCTTGGACAGCAAGGAGATCAAACCATTCAATCCTAAAAGAAATCAACTCTAAATATTCATTGGAAGGACTGATGCTGAAGCTGAAGCTCCAATACTTTGGCCACGTGATGCTGACTCTTTGAAAAAGACTTGATGCTAGAAAAGATTGAGGGCCAGAGGAGAAGGGGGCAACAGAGGATGAGATTGTTGGACGGTATCACTGACTCAACGGACATAAGTTTGAGCAAACTCAGGGAGACAGTGAAGGAGAGTGAAGCCTGGCGTGCTGCAGTTCATGGGGTTGCAAAGGGTTGGACTTGACTTAGTGACTGAACAACAATAACACTACTTAATTAAATCACTCAAGAAGTCTCAGAGGACATTCCCTTCATTATGGCATAGAAAAATACACTGATGTGGAGAGCCCCGTATCTTTAAAAGAAACCATAGTAGCTGTCCTCTGTAAGCTGTAGATGAGATGAGATATTCTGCTGTTGAAATACATTCCTTGATTTCAGTGGAGAAAATCGTATCTCAGAATGGCAGAGGCTATAGAGTGGCGCTTGACCAACAGAAAAGGATGAACATGGCTACCATAACAGGCAGCTGGGCTAGAGTGGTCATTAGAACAGTCTGATCCACAGAAAACTTTAATAATGCCTAATGCAGAGTATTCAAGGCCAAAACAGACAGCCCACTAAAGTCCTACTTAAATTGTAATAACAGGAAACAAACAAAACTTTAGGTATATGAAGAGAGTCCTGCCATAAGCCATCACAGTGAAGATTCGTGGCCTCTTATCCATTTTTCCATTTCTGAATCTGTTCATCCCAGGACCCCTTAAATGAAGGAAAAATCAGGAACCTTTGTGGAAGGACCATGTGATAATGTAGATATACACAGAGCTCTTTTTTTTAGTCTTCCTAAAAAGGATTCATGCTTCTTTACTGTGGCAACTGTAGCTAGGGAAAGAGAAATACCCAGACCTCTTGGGAATTATTAGTTACTGGCTCAGAGCCAGAGTTAATCCCTAAGGAACCAGAGTTACCCTGTGGTCTACCCCAGTCAGGGAGTGGCTTGTGAGAGCTATGTGATTAGTTTGCTTATCATTCTTCTCACAGTGGTCCAATGGCTCTTCAAATCCACCTGTTCTTTCTGTTTTGATGGCAAAATATTTTAATTTTACACAAGGCTATTTCCTTTCACCCTGTAGACACAAGATGGAAAAGAATCTGTATGCATGTGTTCTGGCAGACCAGGAGAATGAAGTGTGCATATACATACATGTATATACACACACGTGCATTTTAATGACCAGATCCATACTTTCAGAGGAGAAAATGCCAACCCACTCCAGTGACCAAAACCATCCCAAAGAAAAAGAAATGCAAGAAGGTTGCAAAGTGGTTGTCAGCAGAGACTTTACAAATAACTGAGGTAAAAAGAGAAGCAAAAAGCAAGGGAAAAAAAGAAAGATATACCCAACTGAATGTAGAGTTCCAGATAACAGCAAGGAGAGCTAAGAAGGCCTTCTTAAATGAGCAATGCAAACAAAAAGAGGAAAACAACAGAACGGGAAAGACTATAGATCTCTTCAAGAAAATTGGAAATACCAAGGGAACATTTCACACAAAGATGACCATGATAAAGGATAGAAATGGTAAGGACCTAATAGAAGCAGGAGAGATTATTAAGAAGAAAGGGCAAGAATACACAGAAGAATTATACAAAACCAATCTTAATGACCCAGATAACCACAATGGTGTGGTGACTTACCTACAGTTGGACGTTCTGGAATATGAAGTCAAGTGGACCTTAGGAAACATTACTAAGACCAAAGCAAGTGGAGGTGGCAGAATTCCAGCTGAGCTATTTAAACTTCTAAAAGATGGTGCTGTTAAATGCTGCACTCGATATGTTAGCAAGTTTGGAAAACTCAGCTGTGGTGACAGGACTGGAAAAGGTCAGTTTTCATTCCCATCCTGAAGAAGGGCAATGCCAAAGAATGTTCCAACTAGTATACAGTTGCACTCATTTCACATGCTAGCAAGGTTATGCTCAAAATCCTAGGCTTCAGTAGTACATGAACCGAGAACTTCCAGATGTAAAAGCTGGATTAGAAAGGGCAGAGGAACCAGAGATCAAATTGCCAACATTCATTGTATCATAGAGAAAGCAAAACAATTCCAGAAGACCATCTACTTCTGCTTCACTGGTTACATCAGAGTCTTTGACTGTGTGGATCACAGCAAACTGTGGAAAATTCTTAAAGAGATGGGAGTACCAGGCTACCGTGCCTGTGTCCTGTGAAATCTGTATGCAGGTCAAGACGCAACAGTTACAACCAGACATAAACAACTATCTGGTTTAAAAATCGGGACAGCAGTACAGTAAGGCTGTATATTGTCACCCTGCTAATTTAACTACTACGCAGAGTGCATCATGCAAAATCCTAGGCTGTATGAATCATAAGCTGGAATTAAGATTTCAGGAGAAATATCAACAATTTCAGACATGCAGATGATACCACTCTAAAGGCAGAATGCAAAGAGGGACTAAAGAGCTTCTTAAAGGGAAGGAGGAGAGTGAAAAAGCTGGCTCAACATTCAAAAAACTAAGATCATGGCATCTGGTGCCATCACTTCATGGCAATAGAAGGGGGAAAGTGAAAACAGTGACAGATTTTGTCTTCTTGGGCTCCAAAATCACTGTGGATGGTGACTACAACCATAAAATTAAAAGATGCTTGCTCCTTGGAAGAAAAGCTATGATAAACCTAGACAGCATATTAAAAAGCAGAAACATCACTTTGCTAACAAGGATTCATATAGTCAAAGCTGTAGTTTTTCCAGTAGTCATGTACGGATGTGAGAGCTGGACCATAAAGAAGACTGAGCACTGAGGAATTGATGTTTTCGAATTTTTGGTGGTGCTGGAGAAGACTCTAGAGAGTCCCTTGGACTCCAAGGAGATCAAACTAATCAATTCTGAAGGAAATCAACCCTGAATATTTATTGAAAGGACTGATGCTGAAGCTGAAGCTCCAATGCTTTGGCCTGCTGATACAGAGAAATGACTCATTGGAAAAGACCCTGATGCTGGGAAAGATTGAAGGCAAAAGGACATGGGACAGCAGAGAATTAGATATTTAGATAGCATCACTGATTCAATGGACATGAATCTGAGCAAACTCTGGGAGACAGTGAAGGACAGAGGAGCCTGGCATGCTGTGGTTCATGAAGTCACAGAGTCAGACATGATTTAGTGACTGAACACCACCACCAAATATTTGCTGTATTTCATATTAGCGTTCATTCCATCAATTCTTTTTTAAAAACTGTTGAAAGGTAGTTCATCTAGTTCTCCACTTGCATATTATACCCAACTATTGTTCGACACATACATTTGGCCTCTGGCTTCTGCTACAAACATCATCCTGGAAATTACTGGATGCCTTGCACTTGGTCATGATATTCTGCACAACATTGTCTCTAGCTGAGAAAGAAGACAGTGGCCTAGTACTTATAAAAACTGATGATCTTATCATGTATCTCGTTGCCCAGAAACAGCTGAGCTTACAGAATAGTTAACTGGTCAATTAAAACTCAGTAACTTGGGACTTCCCTGGTGGTCCAGTGGTTAAGAATCTGCTTTGCAGTGCCGGGGGCCAAGTTCGATCCCTGGTTGGGAACTAAGATCCCACGTGCCACGGACCAACTAAGCCTGCATGTCACAACTGGAGAATTCGTGTGACTCAACAAAGACCCTGAATGCTGCAACTAAGACCTGACATAGCTGAGTAAAAATTTTTTTTAAAGGCCTCAGTTAGTGAACCAGCTGGCAAACAACTGGGACAATCAAGAGAAAGCGTGTAATATACACATTCCGAACTAGTAACTAATATTTAATACTGTCTTTTCTACAGTCAAAATACATGGATCTGAGAGCCAAAGGTGTGAAAATTGTAGTGTTACTTCTCGAAAGTACATCTAAATTTGTTTCCTGTTCTTCCGTTATTGGCTCTATTGGTTTAGTGGCCTTAGTATCCAAGGATTGAGCATTACCACCATTGGATAAACAAGGGTTCTGCTGAACTGAAAGTGAAAACTGTCATCCGACGGTTTTGTGATCTTTATACACCTGTATTAACAGGCCAAAAAGGAGGTTACTGTTCGACTGCAGATTACCAAAGGGAAATAATATGATCAAAAAGAACTAGGAACACTGCCACAACGCTGAGTGAGAAAATATGTCTGGAACACAAGTGATCCTCTGGAACACTTCCTAACAATGACATATGCTGCAATGAAAGTCAGTGGAAGATTATAACAACCTTACATGGGAAGGACCCCTCAGAAATGGTGGTTTGGGTCACCCCAAGGGTAAAAAGTGAAGTGAAGTCACTCAGTCGTGTCCGACTTTTTGTGACCCATGGACTGTAGCCCACCAAGCTCCTCCATCCATGGGATTCTCCAGGCAAGAATACTGGAGTGGGTTGCCGTTTCCTTCTCCAAGGGTAAAAAACCCAGCTGGCTGAGATGCGCACTGAAAGGGAACATGAAATGGACATTATAGAATCATGCTAGTGCTGTGTGGCTTGTGCTCAGCTACAAGAGTGAGGGTACTAGGAGTCATCTTGCTTTCCTCACTTTATGCATGTGTGAGTGTATGTTAGTTGCTCAGTCAGGTCTGATTCTGCGACCCCATGAACTGTAGCCTGCCAGGCTCTTCTGTCCATGGAATTCTCCAGGCAAGAATACCAGAGTGGGTAGCCATTCCCTTCTCCAGGGGATCTTCCTGACCCAGGGTTCAAACCTGGGGATCTGTATTGCAGGCAGATTCTTTTCTGTCTGAGCCAGCAGGGAAGCCCTCACATTATGCATATGCATATGTAATTACTTATGTGTGAATAAATATCTTTTTAGAGCTATCGATCTTAATTTTAGTTGTATCTTTCTTCTACTATTTTACATAACACAAATGCTTTGTTATCTGATGTTGGATAACAAACCACCTCAAAGTTTAATGGCTTAAAACAAAACCAATTTATTACCTTTCACAATTCTATGAGTTGACTGGGTTGTTCTGATTCATGTAATATGTGAGCTAGACTATATCTTTTCAATAATTAAGTTGACCAGAGTCATTGCTATTTCTTATATTCAAGAAACACCAGTTGGAACAGAACTTGTTACTTGAGAGTGTGTTCCAAGCAAAAGGCCCTTCATGAAATATGGTGCATTTGCAATAGATCATCTGACAAAGATAATGCAAAAAAGGCAGTGAGACTCCAACTGATATTGGGGGAGAGGAAAGTAGTAGCTCATGGAACTCAGTGGAGAAACAGAAAATTTCTATGGTAGCATGTGCCTAGAATGAAGACCAGAGCATGGGCACCCTAACGAAGTGGTCTTAGCGGTGGAGATGGATACTATTAATAAGTAGGAACTCAACAATATGGACTTCCTCTTCCTAAATTTGATCTGCCTACCACCACTGTTATGCATTTAAATGCTGATAGTAGCATCTAGTTGTGATCTAGTAGAACAGTAACAACCCTCAAGCAGATCAGTGAGTTGAGATGGTAATTTTGTACTTACAAAATTAGGAATAGAAACTTTTGCATAGTCTATGTTGTCCTCATTGATTTATCATATACTAAAATTATTATTACATATATATTTACATATATACACAGGGAAGCATATGTATATATGTATAAAACAAAATTTCTCTCTATATATGCCACATGTAAACTTTTAAAATTTCTTAAGTGATTATGAAAATGAAGCTATCAGTGGATTAAGTTAGCCATCAATGGAAATGACTCATCCTAAGGGAGAGTTTGCCACCAGGAGTCAACTACAGTTTGGGATCATCTTCCCCTCCTGAGATGCACTCCACTTTCTGCTCACCTAATAGCCCCAGGAGCCAGCTGAGAGGAAATGAAAAGTTCCCCAGTAGCCAGACATCTTTATCAACCTTGGTAAAACCAAAGTTATTCTGAAGTTCTATTCAGAAACTTGTGACCAGCTACCTCAATTCAGTCTCCATTTATTTCACTCAACAGTGTAAAACAGACAAAATTCCTTCTCTCATGGAGCTTGCATCCTACTGGCAGCAATGAGTTGGGGTGGAAATAAATAAGACATCAACAGATTTTGGGTGGTGATAAGCACTAAGAAGAAAAATAAAGCATCGGTAAGGTGTGGGTGTGCTGGGTTACTACAGAAGGCCTCTCTGGTAAAATGAGCAGAGACTTTGTGGTTGTGTGTTCCAGCGATGGGAACAGCAGGTGCAAGGGCCCTGAGGCGGGTGTGGACTTTGCATACTGTGCAACAGTGAGGAGGCCAGTGTGGCTGGAGTGGTGTAAGCAAAAAGAATGGGCAGCAGTTGAGATCTGGAGATATCCAGGTGGGAGCCAGATCATGTAGGCTCTTTCAGGCCCTGGTTAGTACTCTGAATTTTATTCTGAGTGAAGTTGAAAGCCCTTGTGGGGTTTTGAATAGAGACATGAAATGCTCAGATTAAAGATTTAACTTTAGACCACTGTTGTTCCCCTGTAGAGAATAGTCTTTGATGGAAACTAGTTCCATACCTCTAAGTTTCTTCATTTTCAGCCACATCTACAAAGGAGAGCTCCTCCCATTTCTTCTTGCTGCAGGGCTGTCCTCTGCATATTTGTGCAAATCTTCTTTAGCTTCTCTTCCTGCTGACTTCCTTCTTCCAAACCTGTCCCACAGTTGTTGAAAATCTTCCCTTGCCCCCACAGCTCCTCACCTCATTCTGCCCTAACTGATACCCAGTTTGCTTCTGTGGACACATGTGTCCTTGTCACCTCTACAGGGAAGGTTGACCCATGTTCTACTTACAACTGAGCCAGGCGTTGGGGTGTGCCTGCTTCTCCTTCCCTACTGGAAGCTTCTATATCATAAGGTTAAACAGGAAGGGGCATAGACTGTATAGTCAGACTGGACTTGGAGCCATACTTCATCTCCTCTTACTGACTTGGTTATATTGGGCAAATTGTTTAACTTACTGACTTTGGTTTCCTCATCTATAATCTACTTTGCTAAATTGTGAAGATTAAAGGAGGCAATGATTTTAAAATACTGGCTTCCCTGGTGGCTCAGAGGTTAAATCGTCTATCTCCAAATGAGGGAGACCAGGCTTTGATCCCTGGGTCAGGAAGATCCCCTGGTGAAGGAAATGGTACCCACTCTAGCATTCTTGCCTGGAGAATCCCATGGACAGAGGAGCCTGTCCATGGGGCTACACTTCACAGGGTGGCAAAGAGTTGGACACGACTGAGTGACTTCACTTCACTTCATCATAGTGCCTGGTACTCAAAGAACCTTAGATTTCCCTTTCCCCTGTCCTTTGGATGTTCATATTGCCCTCCTTGTCACTCATCTGGGTGGTGTGCAGGGAGAATGTGGCATCTGATCAATCTCCTCTCTAATTCCGCTTCTGTCTCCATCCTAGGGGGTTTTAATGAGCACGTAAGGAGACTTGTTCTAGGAACACACTATTGTACCACACCTGAGGCCTTTTCACCTCCTGTGGCCACACCCTGGACTTTTTAAACACCAATGACTTGGTCTCCAGTCAAAGCCTGCTCTTTCTCCACTCACTCCTTCATGGCATCTCAGCATTGTGTGCGCTCAGTGTCCAAGTGCTTCTTCTCCAGGCCTGACAGCTGCATCCTGGGATGCCACCTTCTCCCCATTTGGCTTAGATTTCCTCCTGTGGATCAGTCAGTGAGAGCTTTTGGTTTCAAGCAAAAGAAGCTGGCTCTAAATAGCTGCAGCAGAAAAGGAACCTCCTAGAGAGATTGTGTAGGGTTCTTAGAACCAGTGGGAAAGCTGGAAGACAGGTTTAGAAAAGTGATGGTATCATATATTAGCTCTGTCATTCAATAAATATTTATTACTTCTCGTCTGTCAACCTTCATGGGAGAAATATGAAGTGGACGGGCCCATGTGATTTGCTTTGGTCAATAAAGTACAGAAGGAATGCCTGTGGCCTTAAGAAGGACTGGTATTTCCACTCACCTCTGAGAGCTTCCTACCTCGAGCAGGGAAGGAGAATACTTTGGGCAACCTGCTGTTTTCAATGTCTTTCTTTCCTTTGGGTCAGTTTTCTCAGCATACCAATATACTCTCCCATATTAAAAACTCCAGTTCAGTTCAGTTCAGTCGCTCAGTCGTGTCCGACTCTTTGCGACCCCATGAAT
>SJYC01052787.1:0-16114 GCA_006408675.1 Madoqua kirkii | reverse complement strand
GGGAGTTCCTCTTTTGGTATCCTATCATTTTGCCTTTTTATACTGTTCATGGGGTTCTCAAGGCAAGAATACTGAAGTGGCTTGCCATTCCCTTCTCCAGTGGACCACATTCTGTCAGACCTCTCCACCATGACCCGCCCATCTTGGGTTGCCCCGCAATTCCCATATTTCTTTTCCTGCCCTAGCTACTACCTCATCAATTTCCTTTCCTTTAATGGCCAAATTCCTCCTTTCTATACTCAATATTTCACCTTCCTCACCCCCAATCATTTCTCAACTTCTGGATCTGGAGTTACCTCTCACCATCCCATCAGAATAATTTCTTGTGCAAGTTACCAATGAATGTCTTGATGCCAATTTCAATAGACGTTTTTCAGTCCTTATTTTATCTTTCTGCTGCATTTGATCCTGTTGGTTTCTCCAGTCTTAAAACTCTTTGATGTCCCGTTTTCCATGATATAGGCCTTTTTCTGTTTTCTTCCTATCTCCCTGGAAGTTCCTTCTTAATTTGCGTTCTCTTTTTCCTCTTTTGGGGATGTGTATATTGGTACATGTACTTGAGTTATGACTTCCTTTAACATATACACTGCTTGTCAGTAGTACGCATCTCCCTCTTTCTTGAGTCCTAGATCTGTATAAATATACAACTGCTAACTGAACATGCTTCCTAGATCTCAGACAACTAAAACTCAATATGCTCATAACTGAACACATGATTTTCCCCTTCAGGCCTGCATCTTCCTACTTCTACACTTGATCTTACCCAAAAGGCCGAGAAATGATGCATCTTCCTACTTCTATCATCAACTCAGTAACCCAAACCAAAATCTGGGATTTAGCTTTACTGTTTCCTTTCCATCTCTCTTCCCCACATCCAGTCACTAGATACTATTGCTGTTGGTCCTTATGTAGCTTTTGCATCTGTTTCCTCCTCTCCTTTTCTATACCACTGTGTACTTTCAATTAACATCTGAAAGTACTGTTGTAACTTCCTTAAGGGATCTCCTCTTTTTCACCAGGGTTTTCTTCACATCATCAGATGCTTTTATTTCTAAGGATAATGGGTAAAAAGATATAGGGACATATTTGTATAACTCAAAGATGCAACCATTTGTTTAAAGGTGCTGTAGTTGAAGGATGATTTCAGTTTATTCTCTGAAAATCTCAGACTCAGGTTTGTCTTTCAGACTGTCCACTTGGAATATGAAAGCTGCTGGACAGGCTTAAACACTTCAGATGTAGACACTGGGACAGCTTGCCACCAGCTAATAGATCTACCAGTAATTACTTTCTCACTTACACATAACTTTATACATTCTTGATGAGTCATCTTTGGAGAAAGTAAGCCACTGTATACAATCATAGCAGAAGGAATCAATGAGAACTCTGCTATACTGACCAGTCCCAGTCTTGGTTCAAACACTATAGATAACAACAGCAATTAAAGTGACTTAAAAAAAATAATTGTGGTAAAAATCACAGAACACAAAGCCTACCCTCTTAAAATTTAAGTACAGTATGTTATGGTTAACTCTATTATAAGAATTACTGAAGTTCCTCAATTCATAATTTTATTACTGGTTTCATGAAAAATATCCCATGATTGAGTCCAAGGATGTTTTGAAAATGAAATACAAGCAAGACTGGACATTGATTTCAAAGGGGCAAGTCTGGTTAAGTGGCTCTATTGATTGTAACTCCTCTGAAGGCAGAGAAGGTGTCATTCAGTCTCTGTCTGGCAAAGTGATTGGCATTTAGTAGTTGGTCAATAACTATTTCTTGAGTAAATGCCATTGGAGACTTGGGGCTGATCCAGAGCCCCCAGTGTGATAAGGCACACCCTCAGGACTGACAGGGAGCTCAAGAGGGATGTAATTTGATTAGCTGTGTTGTAACCTGACTATCTGGGGGTAATCTGCTTTTGTATACTTTTCCCCAATTTAAAAACAAAAGCTTGAACTTTTAAAGGCTTCAGTTTGAAAAGTGAATCCTTTGATGGGAGAAAGTCAGCTGACCCTGTAATTTGAAGTAGCCCCCTGAGTTTCGTCTTTCCTAGGCAGTAGGCTCAGTTTAATGACTCCTGTCACTGCCATACTGGCCTACATGCTTCAAAGGTTCTGTCTCAATGGTCATTGGAGACTCTTCCATGGGTTTCCTTTAGCACAGCTCTGGAAAGCTGCAGATTCATAATAGTTTTACAGACTAAAACTTCACCAGCCTCTGGCTCCAGGTAAGTCCAAGTTAATGGCAATCTCCCAATTCAGTTCTGTTCCTTCTTCAAACAGTCCCTCATCTCCCCTTTGTCCTCAGGTGGGGGTGGTAGTATTAAAAGTATTTCAACATCTGGAATGGTGAGGGCATAAGACAATCAAACCAGAAGCTTAGGATATAATAGGCATTAGCCCTTTAGTTTTTCCATCCTAGGAAGGTAGGTCTGGGGTAGCAGAAGGTAATGGGAGTAGAGATGAGAAGGGTGCTTGAAGCCCTGGCTAATAATCAGTGAGTATGGAGATATCTCAGTATTCTAACAACCAATATAGCTGTACCTGTACACATCAGATGAGTATCAGCCCTGCTTCCAGATTTTCCTGGCAGTTGTCAGTCTGTCATTCATGACTTTCCCAAGAAGCCCAGCTAGCTGTCATGTGATGGGTGCAGGGCATTGTTGCCACCAGCAACGGAGAGCCTCTCCCATGGTTACACTGCCTTATCTGGGCGTGGCTGTAATTTCTCCTAGTTTGTTCATCTCTGGAACACTAATTCCCCCACTAGACACTATAACTGTTTCTGCTATTGCCTGATAGGCCCCGTCGTCTTCAGTGGGCATGAAAGTTGCCTTGGGCATTTCTGGACCTCACCACCAGTCTGGAAGCCCTCATATCTGATTTTCCAGATATCTATAGTAGAATTGATGAGAATGTGGCTTGCTCCTTTTAAATTGCTTTTGTGAGAAGATCATTAAAATAGCATTCATTTATTCATTCACTGGGCAAATATTAAGGACAACTATATAGCAGGCATAATTCCAAGTGTTAAGGTTGTGAAAAATATAGGGTCTCTAAATGAAGTGAAGTCGCTCAGTCATGTCTGACTCTTTGTGACTCCATTGACTGTAGCCTACCAGGCTTCTCCATCTATGCGGTTCTCCCGGCAAGAATACTGGAGTGGGCTACCATTTCCTTCTCCAGGGGATCTTCCCAACCCAGGGACTGAACCCGGGTCTCCCGCATTGGAGGCAGATGCTTTAACCTCTGAGCCACCAGGGAACACCCCTATAGGGTCTCTGGTTTCATGAAATTTATATTCTAGTGGGTAGAAACAGAAAACAGACAAACATATACAATGTTAGCTAATTACTGATGTATTAATAATAAGGAAAATAAAGCAGAGTGATAAGAGAATGAAGGAAGAGGTGGGGATACAGATGCCATCTTAGATGATTAGAAAAGACCTCTGATGTCTGAGGTCTTTTACTAAAGTAAAAGAGTCTGCAATAGGGGATAGCTGGGGGGATAGCAAATGCAAAGGCCTTGTTGTAGTTTGCATGTGATTTGTGTTTTGTGGTTTTAATGAATCCAATGTTTTTCACTTTTTACTGAATTCTGCCTTTTGCTTTACATTTGAACTCTCCCTAGTAGACAACTTTTTGTTTTTTTTTCACCTCTGTTTACTCAGAAAAGGAGAAGAATAAAGGAGGTGGAGGAGTGTGAGGCAACAACAATGACTATGGGAAGGGAAAGGAGGGCATGATGCCCTTAACCCTGTTTTGCTGCTTCCTGGCTCCTAGATGAAGGAGTGGGCATGACCTGTGAGTGGGCAGGTCTAGTCTAAGCAGACTCAATCTTGTGGGCACATTAGACTTGTATTGTAGGAATCCAAAACATTTATAATTGGCAAATTCCAATGTTTTATGCACTCATTTGTGTAGTCCTGCTATAGGAAGTGTTAGCCAGGAACATGAACTGTCAGTCTCAGCTGTCAGACTCTCTGTTCAAGGTGTATGAGTAGGTCTCACCTTTCCCATAGGTCTCCACCTGTCTTTTTCCATTCTTTGGAACCCTGCCTCAATAGATGGCTATCACAGATAATACTTTTTTTTTTTTTAGTACAATATCAGTATCTAATTTACACAACATTTTTAGCTAAGACCCTTTGTCACAATCTCAGGCAGTATGTAAGGTAAACTTACTATGTATCTATGTACTTAATCTATAAACAAAATTTGCACAGCACTCAGCCAGAACTGGAGTCACTACAATGTATTATGGCTGATAAAAGTGTGTGTGTATATGGTTCTTTTTGTTTTTTAAAAAATATTTGTTTATTTTTGGCCTCACTGAGTCTTGTTGCTGCTCACAGGCTTTCTCCAGCTGTGGCAAGCAGGGGCTACTCTCCAGACCCTAGCTGTGGTGAGCAGGCCTCTCGTTGTCGTGGCTTCTCTTGTTGAGGAGCGCAGGCTCCAGGCGCATGGGCTTCAGGAGTTGCACTGCTCAGGCTTAGCTGCCTCTTGGCATGTGGAATCCCCCTGGCCCAGAGATGGAGCCTGAATGCCCCGTATTGGCAGGTGGACTCTCAACCACTGGACTCCAGGGAAGCCACGTGTATGTGCTTTCTGATGTCTCCAAACTTCTCTGTACTATCTCTCCTCTATAAGACCTCAAACACCTGTCTAAGGTGGCTCTGGTGGGAGTTGGAACTAGGACTTAGGAGGCACAGTGTGAACAGAATCACCACTCTCTTTCTGTGACTAAAGCCCTCTGCTTTTGCATTGACTACATTCTTATCTAGTTTCTTCTTTCCCAGAGAAACAGAAAGCTCTGAATCTTTATTCTGGGCAAAAGTTGAATTCCCTAAAGAGATAACAGCTAGGAAATAGTATGGAGAATTTAGGGAATAGGAAGAATCTGAATGAGGAGGCTTGGGTTTTAATCTTACCATGGTGGGGCCAGGTTTCTCTGTGCTTTCAGGGAAAAAGCATTCTCAGCTCGTGTCCTGTCTTCTTATGGCAGCACCACCTTTAACACTGGCTACTACTACTGCTTACTACTACTGCTGGGAGAAGGCAATGTTGTCCCACTCCAGCACCCTTGCCTGGAAAATCCCATGGGCGGAGGAGCCTGGTGGGCTGCAGTCCATGGGGTCACTAAGAGTCGGACACGACTGAGCAACGTCACTTTCACTTTTCACTTTCATGCATTGGAGAAGGAAATGGCAACCCACTCCAGTGTTCTTGCCTGGAGAATCCCAGGCACGGGGGAAGCCTGGTGGGCTGCTGTCTATGGGGTTGCACAGAGTCGGACACGACTTAAGCGACTTAGCAGCACTACCACTGCTAGAAGGAAACATCAGCAGGGGTGCTTGCTTAGTCATAGAAGGACTGACAACAGGAGATGGCATTCCTACTTTCTAGCACTGTGCCTCGAACCTACAAAGCAATCAATCTTTGATCGAGAGACTTGTGCTTCAGAGCAGAAACCAGAATTCTAGCAACTGGGAATGCTCCCCACTCATAAGTTTAAAAGCAGCATAGAGCTTATAGAGTTTGTTTAGTTTCTTTAGTTTAATATTTCAGCTCTCTCTGGCCAGTGATCCTTGGAAACACATCTATAGTTAAAGCAAAGTTGGATTTATTATTTGTTGCACCAAGGTAGAACACACATCATGTGAAATTAAAGAGTACCTCAGTAAGGAGACGTAAGGATCTACAGAATTTGGGCTTATGTCAGTGATTTTGAGGAAGGTTCAGAGAAGCAGGGCTTTACTCTGAATCAGATGATGTCAGGACAAGGGAATAACTCTATGACTGAGTACATTAATGAATCTTATCTAGAAGAACGGAGTGAGGCTAGAGCTATAATTGATAAAACAGTAGCAGTCGCCCAAATTAGTTGGAAAAGACAGATGTTTAGTATGTTTATGGTTTGCACAGTAACAGTGTTTCTGTCTGTGCTTAGACAAGTGGTCTTGTTTTTTGTCTCCCTTCATCAGTCATGGAGTGACCTTATGTGGTTCTGGTGTTCTAAGAAATTGATTATGCTCAATAGGAAAGTATCGTGGCATAGCTTCAACTGACAGGCCAACTCCTAACAGCACTGAGGCTTATATGCTAATAACTTAGTTATACTAATAACTAGTCAGACCAGTTTCCTGATCCAGAGGTTTCTTTTCTTCGTGCCCCTTCCCAACAATTTGAGTCAGAGGAAAAGTTAGTCCATGGGATGTTAATACATTATATTCAGATTTCTTTTTGCTATTACCGAGATTCTGCTGAGTCGGAAAATGGGCTGTAGTTGGGCTAGGGTTAATCTCTCCTCATACTCCTGTTGCAGGATAAGTTATTCAATCATATGCTATGACAATGACTGTGTAGTAACATTTAGTACTCTGGACAGGGTACAGTGAACAACTGCACACAAAAGCAGAAACAAAATGCTTATTCACATTCCATGTATGACTGGAAGTCAGAGGCCCAAATTATAAAACCCTGGCAGTGAAAACAAAGACCAGAACAACCCAGCTGACTCGGTTTTAGGTTTTATCTTTTAGCCATGTTCTAGTATCCTGAAGGGTACCGATGCAGGAATAAGCACTACTGAACACAAACTCCCCTGTGGCTAGCTATGAGGAAATCAAGGCCTATATGACTGTCCATAAAAACTCTAGCTAATGTATTCAAATTTAATTGGTTGACAACTGCAAACAAAAGCAGAAACAAAATGCTTATTCACATTCCATGTATGACTGGAAGTCAGAGGCCCAAATTATAAAACCCTGGCAGTGAAAACAAAGACCAGAACAACCCAGCTGACTCGGTTTTAGGTTTTATCTTTTAGCCATGTTCTAGTATCCTGAAGGGTACCGATGCAGGAATAAGCACTACTGAACACAAACTCCCCTGTGGCTAGCTATGAGGAAATCAAGGCCTATATGACTGTCCATAAAAACTCTAGCTAATGTATTCAAATTTAATTGGTTGAGCTTCTAAAGTAGAAGTTCGGTCATCTATAATGTCTGCTAAGGTCATGGGAAATGCTGGGCTGGATGAATCACAAATTGGAATCAAGATTGTCTAGAGAAATATCAGTAACCCCAGATATCACCCTAATGGCAGAAAGTAAAGAGGAACTAAACAGCCTCTTGATGAAGGTTAAAGAGGAGAGTAAAAAAGCTGGCTCGCTTAAAACTCAACATTCAAAAAATGAAGATCATAGCATCTGGTCCCATCACTTCATGGCAAATGGATGGGGAAACAATGTAAACAGTGACAGCTTTTCATTTTCTTGGGTTCCAAAAATCACTGTGGACAGTGACTACAGCCATGAAATTAAATGACACTTGCTGCTTGGAAGAAAAGCTATGACCAACCTAGACAGCATAGTAAAAGGCAGAGACATCACTGATGAAAAAAGGTCCATCTAGTCAAAGCTATAGTTTTTCCAGTAGCCACGTATGGATGTGAGAGTTGGACCATAAAGAAGGCTGAGCACTGAAGAATGGGTCCTTTTGAATTGCGATGCTAGAGAAGACCCCTGAGTCCCTCGGACAGCAAGGAGATACAACCAGCTAATCTTAGAGGAAATCAGTCCTTAATATTCATTAAAAGGACTGATGCTGAAGCTGAAGCTCTAATACTTTGGCCAACTGATGTGAAAAGCTTACTCATTAGAAGAGACCCTGATGCTGGGAAAGATTGAGGGCAGGAGGAGAAGTGGGCAACAGAGGATGAGAAGGTTGGATGGCATCACCGATTCAATGGACATGAGTCTGAACAAACTCCGGGAGATGGTGAAGGACAGGGAAGCCTGGCATGCTGCAGTTCATGTGGTCACAAAGAGTTGGACACGACTTTTTAGTCACCAAATCTTAATAACAAAGTCAGAGAAAAATGTTTGTAGCATCTTTTTCAGTTGTATTAATTTTGTTGTGGGAATTTCATTCACTGAGGACATACACAGAGAAAGTCAGCTTTCCCTCCTGGGAGTTCTCCCAAGTTGTCTGTGAGTCTCTGCTTGCCTCATTTGCTTGGTTTCTGGGTATCTTTCTCAGGGAAATATGAGCCACTGGAGGACTGATCATTTTAAGCATCTGAAAACCTCTAACCATTAGATTCAATATACAGGGTAAGTTAGTAGGAGTGTATAAGCCTGACATTCATGTAAGAAGCAGTACTCTAGTAGGGGTACAGACTATACTGGGAGTACAAGTATTATTAAGTGTATCGGGAGGAAGCCAGTAGTTTGTCCCTCAAGATGGGCAGATTTCTTCGTTAAGTAAAATAGGTTTCCGCAAAGTGGGCTCCAGTATTTCTGAAGAGAACAAACTGACTATTGGAGCAAGGATAGCCCCAATATAAGTTGCCATTCCTGAAGAGCTAGGTTTTTCTAATAAGGTTGTAATACCCTCAGAGAAGCCTGACAGGTTACAGTACCTGGGGTCACAAAGAGCTGGACATGACTGAATGATCTTCACCCTCAGAGAAACATTTTATTGAGGTGTGGATCAAGGTCTGATTTTTACAAGATTGAAGTTTGGGATTAATTACATGATAAAAGCTTAAGAACCAGAAGGAGCCTATAGAAAAATATCTACACTATGAAGTGCTTAGAAGTGCAGCTACTGAATTTTGTCAACAGCCAGTTTAATTAAGAGCATAGCTATGGTTTGAGAAATATATACAAGTATTGCTTTTCTTAAGCAGCAGAAAAGTACAGGGAGTCAAAAGTAAAAAGATGCAGGTAAGGTAGATCATATTGAGAAATCACTTTGTTAGTTTTCAAAGTACAATAATAGGCAAGATTAGTGATAGGGTGAAGGATGCTGAAGAATCAGAAAATTAATCTTGTTTTGTTGTCATAGGCACAAGATGTCCACTTCTATAATCAGCAGCTTCTGGAGAATTCCCAGGAATCTTCAGTTTGAGGTCTTCTAATGGAATGTACGTCCTGTAGGTCAGGAAAAAACGATGCTTATATTTTTGGCTGGGAGACATGGACTCAAGATCAATGCCTTGGAATTTACTGCTGGTCCACTTGTTAGCAGTACCTAATAAGGTCTTTTCCATTGAGGTCCAAGGGAAGTTTCCTTCTGATATTTTTTTTCAGAAAGATCAAATTTCCAGGTTTCAGATCATGCAAAAGTTACATAGGTGGATGCTTTGGAAATGCAGATTCTACACTTAATAACAGATTCAACGAAGTGTGTGATCCTGTTACTGGAGAGGTTTCTCAAGTCAAAATATAAAATAAAGCAATTTTTTCCCTATCATTAAAGCCATAGCTCTCCAGCAAGAAAAAGCCTGAACCCACCATAAGAAGAATTGTACTTATATGTACTCAAAGTTCATTTAGAGGTGTTCCAAGGAATCCTGAGGCTTTGGGCCTCCATATTCTATCTTTATAGTTTTCCCAGGATTGTGTCATTGGCAGATAGGACCTTCATTCTTGGCAAAGCCCCTAATTATGCCACCACTGTCGGTTGTGCCCTGACCCTTTCCCTTCTGTTACAATACTGTGAAGAATTTTTGCTGGACTTCTCTTTAACTGTGTCTGTCTCCTTAGATAATAACAAGGGATCTCAAGATTCTTTAACTGGCCATTCATTTTATAAGCGTTCTTAAGGGATAGGGAAATCTTTGTTTTTAAAGCATTTAAAAATCATTGACTAACCCCCAAACATATATATTATCAGTATAAATATTTCTACTTTATTCTTAATTAGCTGTAGGTCTGGGCAAAGGCAATTACTGGACTTACAGAAGACCTGGGATGGCATTGCCAGCCACTTATAAGGTAAGAGACTTTGGCCAAGTTATTCTTCTCAGCCTTAGAGTCTTCAAATACAAAATGATTATAACACTTGTCTCACAAATCTGTAAGCATTTACTGTTACTATTCGGTAGTCAACAAATAATACCTACCACTACCCCTTCACATGTAATCTCCCTTAATTATTACAACCATCCTATACAAAGGCCTATTACCCTCATGAGAAACGCTGGGCTGGAAGAAGCACAAGCTGGAATCAAGATTGCTGGGAGAAATATCAATAACCTCAGATATGTAGATGACACCACCCTTATGGCAGAAAGTGAAGAGGAACTTAAAAGCCTCTTGATGAAAGTGAAAGAGGAGAGTGAAAAAGTTGGCTTAACGCTCAACATTCAGAAAATGAAGATCATGGTAGTCGGTCCTATCACTTCATGGCAAATAGATGGGGAGACAGAGGAAATAGTGTCAGACTTTATTTTGGGGGCTCCAAAATCACTGCAGATGGTGATTGCAGCCATTAAATTAAGACGCTTACTCATTGGAAGGAAGGTTATGACCAACCTAGATAGCATATTCAAAAGCAGAGACATTACTTTGCCTACCAAGGTCCGTCTAGTCTCCTCGTCGTCCGTACTCTCCCGACGCTGGCTCTCGTAGTTAAATTCCTCCTCTAGCTCTCGTCTCTCCTCTTCCTCCATCTCCTCCACCATCACCTGTGAGAACTGGACTGTGAAGAAGGCTGAGCGCCGAAGAACTGATGCTTTTGAACTGTGGTGTTGGAGAAGACTCTTGAGAGTCCCTTGGACTGCAAGGAGATCCAACCGGTCCATCCTAAAGGAGATCAGTCCTGGGTGTTCTTTGGAAGGAATGATGCTAAAGCTGAAATTCCAGTACTTTGGCCACCTCATGCGAAGAGCTGACTCATTGGAAAAGACTGATGTTGGGAGAGACTGGAGGCAGGAGGAGAAGGGGCCGACCGAGGATGAGATGGCCGGATGGCATCTCTAACTTGATGGACGTGAGTCTGAGTGAACTCCGGGAGTTGGTGATGGACAGGGAGGCCTGGCGTGCTGCGATTTATGGGGTCGCAAAGAGTCGGACACGACTGAGCGACTGAACTGAACTGAACTGACCCTCATTTCAAAGAAGGTTAGTCTCACTGCTGCTAGAGGCCATGTTAGGATTCAAGCTCCCATCTTTCTGATACCAGAGTCCAGTTCTTACTTAACCCCTCTACTGCCTCTGACACTTTCCCGCTGTCGGGTTCAAGTGCCCAAAATACATTGAAAACTTTGAAAAATTTATAATTTGCAGGTTTGATTATTTTTGGTTTGTCCCAGAGTTTGATTGCCCCTCGGGGCAGGGGAAAATTCAGTTTTGGCCCGGCCCAGACGAGGACTAGATTTTTCCCTATTCCGACAGGAGCCCTGTCTGGGTTTATTGTGAGCTTACTGTACTGTGAGCAAGCCCCGTGACGGGGACTAGGCGTTGGCTTAGCCAGCCCGCAGGTCAGCGCCGCAGGCCTTCCCGCCGGCCCCCTCGGGGCGTCCTTAGCAACGCGCGCTCACTCCCTGCCCCGCCCTGTCCGCCCAACACCGGGCCCCGCGGAAGGCGTCGGCCGTCTTTGCGCCTGCGCGCAGCCAAAACCGCCAGTCGTCTCTTTCCCCTCCTTTCCCTCTCCCCTCCCCTCTCCTCCTCCTCCTCCACCTCTTAGAGCGAGACGCCAATATGGAGCCTGAGGACCTACCTTGGCCAGGCGAGCTCGAGGAGGAGGAGGAGGAGGGGGCGGAGAACTTGGACGAGGGCGAGGTGGTGATGGTGGAGGAGATGGAGGAAGAGGAGAGACGAGAGCCGGAGGCGGAATTTAACTACGAGAGCCAGCGTCGGGAGAGTACGGACGACGAGGACGACGAGGAGGCCAAAGCCTGGCTGCAAGCGCACCCCAGCGCCACTTTGCCTCAGGCGTCTCTCCCGAGGCACCGCTATTCGGAGAGCGAGCTGACCAGCCCCGGGAAGGTGAGCTGGGCCTGGGAGAGGTATGGGCCGCCGTCGGGCAGGGTAACGGGTGGTCCCCGAGCGCTTTGCCTCTTCACTGCCGTCTGCCTCCTGCTCGCCGCCCGTCACGGTGCCTGCCTGACAATAGTACGTGTGCTTTTAAAGGCTTGTAGGGGCCTTGTCGCTTCCTGGGCCCCGACTCTTGCCGAGTACTCCAAGTCTCCGGTCCTTTCAGGCAAAGATCTCTCTTGTTATCCCGCCCCAGGCCCCGGGCTTTTTGAGTTACACCTGGTGTTCGGAGGAGTCAGTGTTGTGGTTTAAGAAACGCTGTTGGGAGGAGGTGGGGCTTATCCCTCAAGGGAGAGGAAAAGAGCGGTGTAGGAAAGGAGAGAATGGTTGCCCAGGGCCTCTCTTGTTGGGGAGACGAGTTATCTGCCTGAAGGGCGGGACTCCGCTTGAGAGAGCAGTGTGGATTCTGCACGACATTTAGTTCAATCGCTCAGTCGTGTCCTACTCTTTGCGACCCCGTGGACTGCTGCACGCTTGCCTGTCCATCACAAACTCCCGGAGCTTGCTCAAACTCAGGTCCGTTGAGTCAGTGATGCCATCCAACCTTTTCATCCTCTGTCGTCCCTTTCTCCTGCATTCAGTCTTTCCCCAGCATCAGGGTCCTTTCTAAGGAGTCAGTACTTCTCATCTGGTGGCCCAAGTATTGGAGCTTCAGCATCAGTCCTTCCAATGAATATTCAGGCCTGATTTCCTTTAGGATTGACTGGTTTGATCTCCTTGCAGTCCAAGGGACTCTCAGGAGTCTTCTTCAACACCACAGTTCAAAAGCGTCAATCCTTCGGCGCTCAGCTTTCTTTATAGCCCAACTCTCACATCCATACATGACTCCTGGAAAAATCATAGCTTTGACTAGACGGACCTTTTTTCGTCAAAGTGATGTCTCTGCCTTTTACTGTGCTGTCTAGATTGGTCATAGCTTTTCTTCCAAGGAGCAAACGTCTTTTAATTTCATGGCTGTAGTCACCATCTGCAGTGATTTTGAAACCCAAGAAAATAGTCTGTCACTGTTTTCATTGTTTCCCCATTCAGTAAGCTACCTGAATAGTAATCTCTAGTGGCTTCTGGCCAATTGTGCTTCTTCAGCTTCTTTGTAGCCTTAAAGGGGTCCCTAGCAGGTAGGAGGGGCTTAGAAATACAGGAGGTTTATTATGCTGCAGCTCCCAACAGTTTGGAAAACTAGAAAGAGCTGATTTTTTGGCTGGCTCCTGAAGGTCATTTTGAAAATAACTACATTTAATTGATTATTTTTCAGGGAGAAAGGAAAGGTATACAATTCGGGTATCTAGTCATCAGACATTAAGTTTTTGTTCTGTGAGAGGAACATTGTGGGGACAAAAAGAAATCTAGGGTTTACTGTTCAAGACTGCTCCTTAGATAAGATAAGATAGGTAGAGTGAAACAAGATGCAACAATTGCAAAGACAGAGAAAAGACTATATAGACCTGTGCTGTTCAGTACAGTAGTCATAGCAGTGTCTGACTCTTTACATCTTAATTTGTTAAAATCAAATGAAATTAAAAAATTCAGTGCTTCTGTTGTACCAACCACTTTTCAAGTGCTGGTAGCCACACCTGATTAGTGGCTGTGTAATTGGACACTGCAGATGTAGAATCATTTCATCATTACATAAAGTTCTACCGGACATTATTGCTGTAGGCTGTTGATCATTAAAGAATAATAGTTGTTTTGCTTGGTAAATATTCCTCTCAGTACTCAGTTCATTGAGCATGTTGAGCATTCATCATGGGCCACACATTATGCTTTATGCTGTGGAATCTTGATGAACGGAAATATTTGTTGTTTCTTTTTTACTAGCATATGCACTTTAAAGAGGGAGGCAGACAAAATTCAGTTGGTTGAAGAAAGAAAAGTAAAAATGGTATGTCCTAACGTGCTTTGAAAACATATAGTAATGGAATCTGTTTTATCAGTGAAGTTGGGGAAAGCTTCCCTGAGGAAGTAGGACAAGCTGAGATCTGAAGACAGATCGCAGCTAACTAGTTAAAGGGAAAAGAAGCTTTCCCGCTGAGGGAAATGCACATGGAAAGGTACTGTAGGTAAGAGAGTATGGCGTTTTCAAGGAACCAGGAGCCAATATGGGTTGATTACAGACTTCCAGGCTCTCTGTTCCATGGCAGGGATTTGGAAGCTTTATCCACGGAAGTCATTGAAATGTTTTTAAACAAAGAAATATAGGATAAGATTTGTGTTTCAGGAAGATCACTTTATAGCAGAGTAGAGAACAGCCTTGATAACTGGGTGGGTTGGGGAGCAGCAATAATAAGTCAAGGATGCTAATTAATTAAGTCATTGCAGTACTGCTGGGAACTGATGATATTTTGGAAGAGGGACATGTTGGTGGATATAGAAAAGTAGACTGATTCAAGAGGTATTTAAGAAGTAAAACAATCACTGCTACTGCTGCTAAGTCGCTTCAGTCGTGTCCAACTTTGTGCGACCCTATAGACAACAGCCCACCAGGCTCCCCCGTCCCTGGGATTCTCCAGGCAAGAACACTGGAGTGGGTTGCCATATCCTTCTCCAATGCATGAAAGGGAAAAGTGAAAGTGAATTCTCTCAGCGACCCCATGGACTGCAGCCTTCCAGGCTCCTCCGTCTCCGTCCATGTGAGTTTCCAGGCAAGAGTACTAGAGTGGGGTGCCATTGCCTTCTCTGTAGCTGCGGTGAGTGAGGGCTAATTTTCATTGCGGCGCGCCAGCTTCTCACGGCAGTGTGCCAGCTTCTCATGGCAGTGGCTTTTCTTACTGTGGAGCACAGGCTCAGAGTTGGGGGGCTTCAGTAGTTGTGGCGCTCTCGGCATATGGGATCTTCCTGGACCAGGAATTGAACCCATGTACCTGGCACTGGCAAGCGGATTCTTAACCACTGGACCACCCCGGAAGTCCCACAACCAAGTCTTTTTAAGATTTCAGGGAAGTGAGTGATTCAGAGCCTTTACTTTGTTGGTCTTATGCCAGTCCTGACCATTCAACATGAATCATCTCAGCTTTGTAATTCCTAAACCTAAATTTCTGAACTGTGCTAGGGAAAATAATTCAATTCTGTGAACTGGTATCATAGAAGTTCTTGGTCTTCAACTTTTTTTGTTTTTAGTTTTATCATTTGTTTACAGTAGTCTTTTCTTCCAACTATATTGATATATAATTGACATGAAGCACTTATAAGTTTAAGGTATATAGCATGATTTGACTTACATACATCATAAAATAATTCTCACAAGTCATCATCTCATATGGCTTAGAAACATAAAGAAATAGAAAATAATTTTTTCCTGGTGATGAGAACTCAGGATTTACTGTTAGCAGTGTTCATATATAGCATGCAGCAGTGTTAATTATATTTGTCATGTTGTGCATTATATACCTAGCACTTATTTATCTTATTGTTGAAAGTTTGTATCTTTTGACCACTTGGTCTCCACCTTTTAACTGGATCATCAAGAGATCTTGGAAACATTTTTGTGTTTGCTTCTTCAGATTCTTCTGCATTTTCACCCTTATCTTCTGGCCTTCATCTAGTGTTCAGCATTCTCCTATCAGCAGGTTATCATTTCTTAGGAGAGACGCTTAGGCCTGAACTCCTTCACCTTCCTAGTCCTCATCTCCAAATTTATCTACAGTGTACCACTGTTAATCTTTTTTTTGCCTATTAGTACAGATTTTGTTCTTAGTATTAAAACTTTCTTGTGCTTGGGGATGAAAGCTGTCAGTGTGTGTTTCTCTCTTAAGGAAGTGCTGTATTTTATTTTTAGATATTTGATAAATGATAATAGTTTTAAGTTAAATTGTTTTCGTGACCTTTTTTGGTCAAATTTGAAATCAGAATTATGATGTTTTTATGTGAGGTACTGGGAAGATTTTTTAATGTCTTGAAACAGTTTAAATAATACAAGACTTTCTTGCATGTTGGGAAAGTAATAACTTGTAAAGCTACTGTGCCTGTGGATTCCTTTCAGGGTTATAATTTGTATATACTGTCACTTTTTTTGGGTTGAAACTGTTAGTTGCTCAGTTGTGTCTGGCTCTTTGCGGCTCCAGGCATCTCTGTCCATGGGATTGCTGTTCCCTTCTCCAGGGGATCTTCCTGACCCAGGGATCGAACCTGGGTCTCTGGCATTGCAAGCAGATTCATTAACATATTACCTACTGGGTAAGTCCCCTTTTTTGCGGGGGGAGGGGAGAGGGGGGCAGTTAATTTTGCTAATTTATGATTTTTCTGGAAAGTCATTTCAGTAAGGATTTTTAGTTAATTATAATGAAGTG
>SJYC01052786.1:0-10885 GCA_006408675.1 Madoqua kirkii | reverse complement strand
CATTTGTGATTATTTCCATTTTTCATTCCTAATTTTATATATTTTATTTTCCTCTTGATCTGAATAACTATGGATATGTTTTGTTAATTTTTTTCATCCAAAGAAACTGCTCTTATATTTAAGTTTAATTTTATTGACTTTTTCACCATTTAGTTTGTTAATTTTAGCTCTCATCTTTTACTGTTTGCCCAGGTTTATTTTGATTTGTTTAATTTTACTTCACATGCTGAATGCTTAACTGGCTTATTTATAAAAACATTTTAAACAGTTTTGTTGTGACATAATTTAAATACTGTGCAATTTACCCTGTATTTTATTGCACAGTTCAGTGGTTTTCAGTATGTTAAAAGATATGTGTAGCCACCATCACAATTTTAGAACAAATTTTTCATGACCTCAAAAAGAAACCCTATACACTTTAGCTATCACCTCTCTTGCTTCCATTCCTCTAAGCAACTATTAATCTACTTTCCCTTTCTGTAGAGTTGCCTGTTCTGGTCATTTAATATAAATGGAATCATATAATCTATGATACATGCCACATGGATTCCTGGATCTTAAGTTCCCCAACCAGGGTTTAAACCCTGGCAGTGAGAGCATTGAGTCCTAGCCAGTGGACCACCAGGGAATTCCAATGTGTGGTCTTTTATGACTGCCTTCTTTCACTTAGCATAATGTTTTTAGGAATCCATGTATATAACATCAGTTTTTCATTCCTGTTTATGACTTAATAGTATTCCATTGTATGGATATACTACATTTGTTTACCCATTATCAGTTGGACATTTGAGTTGTTTTCTGCCTGTTGTCTATCTCAAAATATTTGAAAATTCTCTTTGTGATTTCTTTTTTGTTTTCATTGGTTGTTTAGGAGTCTGTTGCTTAATTTCCACGTTTGTGAATTTCCTTAACTTCTTTCTGTTATAGATTTCTAATTTCATTTCATTTTGGCTGGAGAATATACTTTCCCTGATTTAAATTTTTTTAAAAATTTGAGGTTGTGTTTATAACTGACTCACTGTGCTGTACAGCAGAAGTTAACACAACATTGTAAATCGCCTGGACGTCAATAAGATAAATTTTCTAAAAAATTGAGTCTTGCTTTGTAGCCTAACATATTGTCTATCCTGGAGATGTTCCGTGTATGCCGAGAAGAATGTATATTCTGCTGCTCTAGGATGGAATATTCTGTAATGTAGTTTGCTTATAGTGTGTTCACATCTTATGTTTCCTTGTTGATCTTCTCACAGGTGGCTGTCCTTTTTTCTAATTATTAGTATTATTTTTTGGCTGCGCAGGCTCTTGTGGCAGTCCTTAGGCTCTCTCTGGCTGTGGTGAGCAGGGGCTGCTCTTGGCTGCGGTGCTCAGGCTCCTCACTGGGGGCTTCTCCTGTCGCAGCGCGTGGGCTCTAGGCGTGGGCTCCAGCAGTTGTGCTGCATGGGCTTAGCGGCCTCTCGGCGTGTGGTATTTTCCCAGACCAAGGATGGAACCTGTGTCCCCTGCATTGGCAGCTGGATTCTTCGTGCTGGACCACTAGGGAAGTCCCAGTAGACTTTACTGGGAGCAGTTCTGTGTTTAGCAAAAAGTTCAGAATTCCATGTACCTCTTTTCCCTCCCCTGTTTTCTCTTATTAACATCTTGTGTTAGGCTGGCATATTTGTTACAATTGGTAAGCCAATATTGATACATTGCTATTAATTATAAGTGTATGTTTTTATTAGAGTCCACTTTTTTGTACATTCTTTGGATTTTGACAAATGTATAATGACATATATCCACTATTACAGTATCACACAGAGTAGTTTCACTGCCTAAAAAAAAACCCCTGTGTTCTGCTTGTTTGTCCCTTCCCTCCTTCCTCAAACCCTGGCAGCTCCTGCTGTTTTTATTGTCTTTGTAGTTTAGCATTTTCCAGAGAGTCATGTAGTCAGAGTCATACAGTATGTAGCCTTTTAGAATGGCTTCTTTCGCTTAGGAATATGCATTTAAGGTTCTTCCATGTCTTTTCATGGTTTGGGGGTCGTTTCTTTTTTTCTACCTTGATTTCTTTTTCTTTTCTTAAAAATTGTGGTAAAATATATATACTGTAAAATTTACCAGTTTAAGCATTCTAAAAATATATTTATTTTGGTTGAGCCTCGCAGCTTTCAGGATCTTAGTTCCACAACCAGGGACTGAACTTGGGGCCCTGGCGGTGAAAGCACCAAGTCCTGAACACTGGGCCACCAGGGAATGTCCCCATTTTAACCAGTTTTAAGTTTCATTAAGTACATTCACATTGTTTTATAATCTTTACCACCATCTATCTCCAGAACTTTTGCATCTTTACAAACTGAACCTCCAACATCTCTGCCTTATCTGAGTCTGATCCTTGCTGTCTCTTTAACCTGCTTTTGTTTTTGTCTTTTATGTTTTGTAATGTGTGTGTGTGTAAAACCAGGCATGTACTGAATGAATATGATATGATAGGAACTGAAGTAAATAGACTTTTCATGTGAGATTTCATAAGTTTATCTGGTCAGAGCTGATTTTGTGTTTGTTTCCTATAGCAGTAGCTGTCAAAGGCTAAAATTTCCTCTGATGACCTTGTTTTTGTTCCCCCTGTTTTCTCGGATTTCTCTAAGGACTTCTTGAATAAGATCTGGATGTGCTGTTCTTTCATTCACATACCGTTATCATCAGGAGCCCCGTTGCTGTAGTGGTAAGGTATGGGTGGAGGGGAGGTGTTTTGTAGTCCTATTGTTAGGTCTCGCTCTTTCCCTAGGCTGTGAGCTTCACTAGGGTTTCTCATTGGTTTCTCCTTAAATGAAATAAGAAAGCTAGGGGGCTTGGAGTTGAATATTTCCCTTTCCCACATCACTTAGTCTCTGTAAAACCCCAGTCTCTGGTAAAATAGTTTCTTTTGTGGGCAGGTCTTAAGGACGGAATGCTCTAGGCTTATTTCAAAATGGCTACTTTCCCCTCTTCTCCTGCCAGAGCAAGAGGCTTTTCTCTCATCTTAACTCTGAAACCTGGTGCAGTTCCTGGAAGTAAAACTCCAAAGTGTGGGAGCCCCTCTAAGACTTTCTCTGGAGTTTTTAAATCTCAGAGTTCTCTATCTTGAGCCTCTAATAATTTGTCAGTTACAGTTTAGGCTTTCCTTCCCTGTCCTTGGTGGTGTCTGCTCTAGAACTCTGTCCCATTAGTTGTGATTGTCTGTATCTATTTGTCTGTCTCTGACTTGGGGGACTGTAGTTTGCCCTTAATTTCAGTTCTCTGGTGGATGTAAGAAGAGTTGTTGGTTTTCGGTTTGTTTAGGTTTTTTTTGTTTTTGTAGTGGTAGGAGTGATGACTTCCTAACCCCTTGCGTGCTGGACCAGAGCTTTGTTTTAGTTGTTTTTCAGGAGACTGTGGTTTTGTTTGTTTTTACCATGCTCCATAGCTTGGCTTCCCTAGTAGCTCAGTTGTTAAAGAATCTGCCTTCAATGCAGGAGACCCTGGTTCAATTCCTGAGTCAGAAAGATCTGCTGGAGAAGGGATAGGCTACCCACTCCAGTGTTCTTGGGCCTCCCTTGTGGCTCAGCTGGTAAAGAATCCGCCTGCAATGCTGGAGACCTGGGTTTGATGCCTGGGTTGGGAAGATCCCCTGGAGAAGGGAACAGCTGCCCATTCCACTATTCTGGCCTGGAGAATTCCAGGGACTGTATAGTCATGGGGTCGCAAAATGACTTTCACTTTCACAGCTTGTGGGATCTTAGTTCCCCCACAAGGGATTGAACCTGTGCCCTTGGCAGTGAAAGCATGGTGTCCTAACCATTGGACCACCAGGGAATTTCCTCAACAGACCATTTTTTAGAGCAGTTGTAGGTTCCAAAAAAAAAAACCTGGACAGTACAGAGATTTCCCATCTACCTCCTGTTCCCACACATGCACAGTGTCCTCCACTGTCAATATCCCACGTCAGAACGTAATACGTTTGTTACGATGAACCTACATTGACATCGAAAGCCAGAGTTTATATTAGGGCTCACTTTTGGTATTGTACATTCTGTGGTTTTTGACAAATGTATAATGGCATGTATCCACCAATATAGTTTCTCCGTGTCTTTTCATGACTTAGTGGCTCGTTTCTTTTTAGTTCTGAATAATATTATTGTCTAAACAAACCACAGTTTATTTTATCCATTCATCTACTAAAGGATATTTTAGTTGGACTTCCCTGATGAGTCAGACTGTAACCAATCTACTTGCAGTGCAGACGACTTGGGTTCAATCCCTGGGTCGGGAAGACCCTCTGGAGAAGGGAATGGCTACCCACTGCAATATTCTTGCCTGGAAAATTCCATGACAGAGGAGCCTGGTGGGCTTCAGTGTGTGAGGCTGCAAAGAGTCAGACACGACTGAGAGACTAACCATCTTTTCAGTCCATTTGGGTCAGTACCAAGCAGTCTGATGACCAGCTGCATGTGTGCTGAGTGTGTTTTGGTTAACAGTCCTTATCAGGTTATGTCTTTTAGAAATATCTTCTCCTAGTCTGTGGCTTGTTGACAGTGTCTTTCATGGAATAAAAATTTTTAATTTTGATGAGTCTAGCTTATCAATTATTTCTTTCAAGGGTTGTGCCTTTGGTGTTGTACCAAAAAAGTGATCACCATAGCCAAGGTCATCTAGGTTTTCTCCTATATTATCTTCTAGATGTTTTACAGTTTTTACAGTTTTATATTCTCTGTTTAATCTCTGATTCATTTTGAGTTAAATTTTGTGAAAGGTGTAAGATCTGTCTCGATTCACTTTTTGCACGTGTATATCCAGTTATTCCAGCATCGTTTGTTGAAAAGACTGTCTTTGCTCCATTATGTTGCCTTTGTTCCTTTGTCAAGTATCAGTGGTCTTTATTTCGTCTATTTCTGGACTTTGCTGTGTTACAGCGATCTGTTTGTCTGGTCTTTCACCAATGCCACATTATCTTGATTGCTGTAGCTTTATACTAAGTCTTTAAGTCAGATGGTATCTATGTTGTTTTTTTGGCTTTCTTGGGTCTTTTGACTCTCCATATACACTCTATTTTTTAAGTTTAAATTACTTTTTTTTCCCCTTGGTAGGTTGGTTTCTGCTGTACAACAATGCAAATCAGCCATAATTATACGTACATCCCCTCCCTCCCTAGCCTCTCTCCCCACCACTCATCCCATCCCTCCATGTCATCACAGAGCACTAGACTGGATTCCCTGTGCTGCACAACAACTTCTCAGCACCTATCCAGCTTGCACTGGACAATGTATATCTATTGATGCTGCGTTCTGCATTTGTCCCATTCTCTCCCTCCCCACGGTGTCCGTAAGTCCATTCTCTACATCTTTGTCTTCATTCCTTCCCTGCAAATAGCTTCATCAATATACTTTTTCTAGATTCTGTATATATGCATTAATTACTGTATTTGTTTTTGTCTTTCTGACTTACTTCTCTGTATATAATAACAGGCTCTAGGTTCATCCATCTCATGAGGACTGACTCAAATTCATTCTTCTTGATGACTGAGTAATATTCTGTTGTGTATGTATGTGCCACATCTTCTTTGTTGATTCCTCTGCTGATGGGCATTCAGGTTGCTTCCATGTCTGGCTGTTGTAAGCAGTGCTGCAGTGAACGTTGGGGTACATGTGTCTTGAGTTTTGGTTATGGTTTTCTCAGGGCTCAGTAGTGGGATTGCTGGGTCATATGATGATTTATTCCTAGTATTTGAAGTAATCTTCATCCTGTTCTCCATAACAGCTGTATCAGTTTGTATTCCCACCAACAGCGTACGGTTCTCTTTTTTCTACATCCTCTCCAACATTTATTGTTTGTAAATTTTTTGATGATGGCCATTCTGACTGGCATGAGGTGATACCTCATTGAAGTTTTGATTTACATTTCTCTAATAATTAGTGACGTTGAGCATTTTTTCATCTGTTTATTGGCCATCCATATGTCGTCTTCGGAGAAATATCTGTACCCATTTTTTGATTGGGCTGTTTGTTTTCCTAATATTGAGCTGTACGAGCTGCTTATATATTCTAGATTAATCCTTTGTCAGTTGTTTCATTTGCAATTTTCTCCTATTTTGAGGGTTGTCTTTTAATCTTATTTATTGTTTCCTTTGTTGTGCAAAAGCTTTTAAGTTTAATTAGGTCTCATTTTTTTTTTCCATTACTCTAGGGAGGTGGGTCATAGAGGATCTTGTGGTTTATGTCAAGGAATATTCTGCCTATGTTTTCCCCTAAGAGCTTTATACTTTCTGACCTTACATTTAAGTCTAATCCAGTATGACTTTATTTTTGAGTATGATGTTAGGAAGTCGTCTAGTGTCATTCTTTAGCATGTAGCTGTCCAGTTTTCCCAGAACTACTTGCTGAAGAGGGTGTCTTTTCTCCATTGTATATTCTTGCCTCTTTTGTCAAAGATAAGGTGCCCATAGGTGTGTAAATCTATCTCTGGGCTTTCTGTCTTGTTCCATTGATCCGTATTTGTTTTCGTGCTTGTACCATACTCTTGATGACTGTAGCTTTGTAGTATAGTCTGTAGTCAGGAAGGTTGATTCCTCCAGCTCTGTTTTTCTTTATTAAGATTGCTTTGCTTATTCGAGGTCTTTTGTGTTTCCATGCAAATTGTAAAATTTTGTGTTCTAGTTCTGTAGAAAAATACCATTGGTAATTTGATAGGGATTGCATTGAATTTGTAGATTTGTATATATGTGGGCTTCCCTAGTGGCTCAGATGGTAAGGCATCTGCCTGCAATGTGGGGGACCTGGATTTGATTCCTGGGTCGGGAAGATCCCCTGGAGAAGGAAATGGCAATCCACTCCAGCACTGTTGCCTGGAAAATCCCATGGATGGAGGAGCCTGATAGGCTACAGTCCATGGGTTTGCAAAGAGCTGGACACGACTGAGCAACTTCACTTCACTTCACTTGGCTAGTATAGTCATTTTCATGATATTGATTTCTCCAATTCAAGAACATGGAATATCTCTCCATCTATTTGTGGCATCTTTGATTTCTTTCATTGGTGTCCTATAGTTTTCTGCATAGGGTCTTTTTTCTTTAGGTAGGTTTATTCCTAGGTATTTTTTCCTTTTTTCTGCAGTGGTGAATGGGATTGTTTCCTTAACCTTTTTCTGATTTTTCATTGTTAGTGTACAGGAATGCAAAAGATTTGTGTGTATTAATTTTATATCCTGTGATTTTATTCATTGATTATCTCTAGTAATTTTCTGGCAGAATCTTTAGATTTTTCTATGTATAGTATCATGTCATTTTCAGACAGGGAAAGTTTTATCTTTATTTTCAATTTGGATTTCTTTTATTTCTTTTTCTTCTCTGATTGCTGTGGCTAGGACTTCCAACACTATGTTGGATAATAGCGATGAGAGTGGGCACCGTTCTCTTGTTCCTAATCTTAGAGGAAGTGCTTTCAGTTTTTCACCATTGAGAATATTTGCTTTGGATTTGTCATGTATGGCCTTTATTATGTTGATGTAGATTCCTAGGTTCCTTCTGTGCTTACTTTCTGGAGAGTTTTTATCATAAATGAGTGTTGAATTTTGTCAGAAGCTTTCTTTGCATCTTTTGAGATGATCATACGGTTTTTGTCTTTCAGTTTTTTGATACTGTGTATCACATTGATATTTTTGCATATATTGAAGAATCCATGCATCCCTGGGATAAATCCCACTTGGTCATGATGTATGATCCTTTTAATATGTTATTGCCTTCTTTTTGCTAAAATTTTGTTGAGGATTTTGATATTGGCCTGGAATTTTATTTTCTGTGTTGTCTTTGTCTGGTTTTGGTGATGGTGACCTCCTGAAATGAGTTTGGAGTTTTTCCTTCTCCTGTAATTTTCTGGAATAGTTTTAGCAGGATAGGTGTTAGTTCTTCCCTAAACTTTATGTGAGATTCACCTGTGAAGCCATCTGGCCCTGGGCTTTTGTTTGTTGAAGATTTTTGATCACAGTTTTGATTTCACTGCTTGTAATTGGTCCATTCATGATTTGCTTCTTCCTGGTTCAGTTTTGGAAGGTTTTTCTAAGAACTTGCCCATTTCTTCCAGGTTGTCCATTTTATTGGCATATAGTTAGTTGTTGTTGACTCTTAAGATCCTTTGTATTTCTGTGTTGTCTCTTGTAAGTTGTTTTTCATTTCTAATTTTATTGAGTCCTTTCCCTTTTTTTCCTCGATGAGTGTGGCTAGTGGTTTGTCAATTTTCTTTATCTTTTCAAAGAACTAACATTTAGTTTTATTGATCTTTGCTATTGTTTCTTTCATTTCTTTTTCACATATTTCTGCTCTGATCTTTCTGATTTCTTCCCTTCTGCTAACTTAAGGGTTTTTTGTTCTTTTTCTAGTTGCTTTAGGTGTAAAGTTAGGTTGTTGACTTTTTGGTTGTTGTTGCTTTTTGAGATAGGCTTGTATTGCTATAAACTTTCCTCTTAGAACTGATTTTGCTGCATCCCACAGGTTTTGTTTGGGTCATTGTGTTTTCATTGTCTTTGTTTCTAGGTATTTTTTTAAATAACCTTTTTGATGTCTTTAGTGACTTGTTGGTTATTTAGAAGTGTGTTGTTTAGCCTCCATGTGTTTGTGATTTTTACAGTTTTCTTTCTTTTCCTTTAATTGATATCAAGTTGCATAGCATTGTGGTCAGAAAATATGCTTGATACAATTTTAGTTTTCTTAGGTTTTCCAGTGCTTGATTTGTGACCCAAGATGTAATCCATCCTGGAGAATGTTCCATGTTCAGTTGAGAAAAAAGTGTATTCTGCTGTTTTGGGATGGAATGTCCTGAAGGTATCAGTTACTCCATTTGGGCCAGTATGTGATTTAAGGCTTGTGTTTCTTTATAAATTTTCTGTCTGGATGATCTGCCCTTTGGTGTAATTGGGGTGTTAAAGTCCCCTTCTATTACTGTATTACTGTCAGTTTTCCCTTTTGTAGTCATTAGTATTTGCATTATGTATTGAGGTGCTTCTATGTTGGATTGAATTAGTATTTATAATAGTTATATCTTCTTGAATTGGTCCCTTTTTCATTATGTCGTGTCCTTCCTTATTTTTTGTAACAGTTTTTATTTTAATGTATATTTTGTCTGATATAAGTATTGCTACTCCCACTTTCTTTGATTCCCACTTGCATGGAATATCTTTTTCCATCCCTCAACTTTCAGTCTGTGTGTGTCCTTAGGTCTGAAGTGGCTCTCCTGTAGGCAGCCATATACACAGGTCTTGTTTCTGTATCCATTCAGCCAGTTTTTGTCTTGATTGTAGAATTTAATCCATTTACATTTAAGGTAGTTATATATATGTTCCTAATGCCATTTTCTTAAGTGTTTAGGATTTATTTTTGTGAGTCTGTTTCTTTTGTGTTTCCTACGAGAGAAGTTCCTTTAGCATTTGTTGTAAAGCTGGTTTGGTGGTGCTGAATTCACTGAACTTTTGCTTGTCTGTAAAGCTTTTGGTTTCTTCTTCAAATCTGAATGAGATCCTTGCTGGGTAGAGTACTCTTGGTTGTAAGTTTTTATCCTTCATCAATTGAAATATATCCTGCCACTCTCTCTGGCCTGCAGAGTTTCTGCTGAAAAGTCAGCTGTTAACATTATGGGAATTGCTTTGTATGTTATTTTTTGCTTTTCCCTTGCTGCTTCTAGTATTTTTTGAGTTTAATTTTTTTTTTTAGTGTGATTAATATGTGTGTTGTTGTATTTCTCTTTGGGTTTATCCTGTATGGGACTGTCTGGGCTTCCTGGACTTGGGTACTTATTTCCTTTCCTATAGTAGGGAAGTTTTCCACTATAATCTCCTCACATATTTTCTCATACCCTTTGTTTCTCTTCTTCTGGAATGCTAATAATTTGAATTTTGGTGCATTTATTATTGTCCCAGAGGTCTCTGAGACTATCCTCAATTCTTTTATTTCTTTTTTCTGCTCTCAGGAGTTATTTCTGTCATTCTGTCTTCCAGCTCACTAATCCATTCTTCTGCCTCAGGTATTCTACTGTTGATGCCTTTTAGATTACTTTTAATTTCAGTGATTGTGTTGTTCATCTCTGTTTATTTTTATTTCTTCTAGGTCTTTAGTAAGTGTGTTAAATGATTCTTGTATTTTTTTCTATTTTTGATATTTTGAAACTTCTTTACTGTCATTACTTGAAATTCTTTTTCACATAGGTTGCCTGTTTCCTCTTCATTTATTTGATCTTGTAGTTTTTAACTTGCTCCTTCATCTGTAACATATTTTTTTGTCGTTTTTTTTTTTTTTTTTTTGATGGTTGGGACTACATTCCTGTCTCACAAGTTGTTTAGCCTTAGTTTCCAGCAGTGGAGTGTTCAGATAGTTGGGTAGAACTGGGTCTTTGTTTTGAGATGTGGACCTTTGGGAAACCTCACTCTGATTAATATTCCCTGGCACCTGAAGTTTTCTCTGTTACTCTAGCCATTCAGACTCAGCACTCCTGCCTCCTGGGGCTCAGTCCTGAACTGGGATTCCACAAGCCATGGTTGTGGAAAAGAAAAATGTAGAAAAGGAAGAAAAAGAAAAAAAAAAGGCAAAACAATAACAAAGAACAGAAAACGACCTCAGAAGGATGACACTGGACTCCAGTAGCAAAGTGAGAGAAGAAAAAAAATGTATATCTATAAAAATAAAAAATAAGAAAAAACAAGAGAGGGCAGAAAAATAATGAAGACTAAAAAATAATAAAACAAATTTAGAAAACTAACAAATAATAGAAAAAACAAGAATATGTATGAAACAACCACTGGAGGGTAAAACTAAACTCTTCTGGTAAACAGTAAAAAAAAAAAAAGTATTGAAAAAAAAAACCCCTCAAAAACAGAAAAAACCTTGAATGTGAAGGGCTATTCTTAGGTG
>SJYC01052784.1:0-12063 GCA_006408675.1 Madoqua kirkii | reverse complement strand
AGAGGAAATTTCATCATTGTGACTTTGTTAGGCTTGAATCCAGTCATTGTAGAGTGGATCTCATCAGTGGCAAATGTCATGATGATGACTGGAGCCAGAACGGTTAGATATTTCAAAAAAGAGATCCAGGCCAGCAACAGTTGTCCAAGTGTGAGGAAATGTGGAGTCTTTGTTTAAACATCTTCACGATTCTTAGAGGAATGAAAGATTTCTGTTATGAAAGTTTAAGACTGAGCTTATAAGCCAGAGCCAAGGAAGAGTTGTACCAATTAGTCTTTGGTGGTAAATGTTGTTATCTTTCAGTTTCCCATTTTTGATTAATCCATTTAATAAATAAATAATTGTATTCTAAGTGCCTACTAAGTGCAGGAGGTACTTTGTAGCAGGTATTTTGCTAAGCACTGAGGATATAGCTCTGCATAAAGCAGACATGGAATTGGTAATCTAAGTGGGAAGTAGACAGACTGAAGATTAAAACAAGAGTGTGACAGTTATGGTAGGGAAGGAATGCAGTATTATAGGCATTGTGAAATCAAGAAGGTGTACTGTAGTCACAGTATTACATTCATATTTAAAGAACATTTCAATTTTAGCAAAGTATGACTTGTCTAGTTAAATTAATGTGAAATAGAAAACTATTGGTTTTATAGATTTGTTTCTGCTAGTGTTTACTTTTTTTTGTGTGTTTGTAATTGTATAAATACTATAAGGTATAAGGAATTTATACCTAGTTGTACATATTTAGGGATGTTAGAACTTATTTAAGGTGACATTCAGGTATTCACAAGCGTTTTTTTTTCCTTTAAATTAGCAGTTTTCAAACATTTTGGCCACAGGATTTCCCTGACACACTTTAAAATTACTGAGAACTTTTGTTGATGTCGCTTATTGATGTTTTCCAATATTAGAAATTATTAAAACTGAAAAACTTTAAAAATGAGTTTATCAATTCATTCAAAAGTAGCAGCTCCATTGATGTTACAAATTAACCTGGTTTATTAGAAAAATAACTGTTTAAAAATCAAAAATATTTAGAAGACTAGTGTTGTACTTAAAAATATGTAATGTCTGACTTATTAGAAGACAAACAGGTTCTGATATCTGCTTCTGCCTTCAATATATTGCTCTATCATATGTGATATAGCTTCTGGGAAATTCCATGGTATCCTTATGAGATAATGAGAGTGAATAAAGCAAATGATATGTTAATATTATTTTGAATATCACTTTGACCCAGGCATCTTCTGGGAGTATCTTAAGGATGCCTAGGAGCCCTTGAATCACATTTTGATGTAAGATGGAAAGAAACAATCATAATTGTTAGGAGCATTTGCTAAAAAGTAAAGTGTTAGGTCTGGATTTTACTCTGGCATATAAGCTATTTGAATGTGAACAGATTACTTAGTATTTTTTAAGATTTATAATCGTGTTTCCCCATCTAAGATGACTATAATAATACCTGTACTTCAAGGTTGTTATGAGGATTAAATAAAATATTGTATGTTAAGTGCCTGCATCTTGTTGTTGTTTAGTCACTCAGTTGTGTCTGATTCTTTGTGGTCCCATGGACTGTAGCCTGCCAGGTTCCTCTGTCCATGGTGTTTTCCAGGTAAGATTGCTGGAGTGGGTAGCCATTTTCTTCTCCAAACTTGGACCTTAATAAATGGTATTTGCTGCTGCTGTTACATTATTATACTAATGCTTGTAGAAATTTCCAGATGGCCACGTTTAGGTTCTTTAAGATATCATATAAGCCAAGCAGTTAATTATCAGCATTCCCAACATTTTTATATTTGAAACTTTGCAGTCCTACAGGACAATTTTGCTTCTCCTGATTTGCCTTTGCTGGCGTGTTTGACAGAACGTCAAGAGTTTGGGCCTGATTCCTTATTTCATCAACGTGAACTAGATTTTGCACCTCTGAGGTAGGATGATTTATTTTTGTACTTGCATGTAACCGTTTTACTCTTTGTTTTCTTGTTCTAAGTTGTTACTAAATTAATGACTTGTAGTGAGACTTTGGGGTGATGTTCTTTCTCAGTACACACTCTGAAGGTAACAAGACCTTAAGACACAGTACATGTTAATTTGGCAGAATAACGTGTGTAAAGATGAGGCAGAGGAGTGTAGTTTATTTAAAAATAATTTCTAATGTGTTCTAGCATACTGGGCATATTTCAGTTTAGAAGGCACACTGGATTTTCTTCTTTATGTATCTGCTGACCTGCTGCCCACCAGCCCACTCCCATTCTGTAAAAAGCATCCACTTCATGGTCACTAGCTCGTTTGGCGTCCCCATTTTTGTCAGCCAATATTGAGTGAACCTAGTTATCTCCCTTTCCTGTGTAGGAGGTGCAAATAGGAAGTAATAAGTAGCATGATTTTTCTAATAGATGTATCTAAATTAAGTTATTCCAAATTAATATCTTTTAGTAATCATGACAGACAAGTCTCGAATTCTTCAAATCATATTTGGAATTATCCAAGAATGTTTTTTTCTTTTAGAAATAAAAAAGACAACATAAATGAAAAATTATAAATGTTTACAGAGTTACAAGCCTCTGCCCTTATGCTGTGTTTTACTTGAAAATCACTTTTATGAAAAGTGTGCTATACACAGTAGTCAACCAATGATTAGGTTATGTTTTATTTGAAGAGTAGATCACTTAAATGGTTTTTAAGAACATAATTAGTAAAAGAATTAATGCATGTTAAATGAATATTAAATTATGGTAGGTAATAAATTGCATATTTTAAAAGGTAAAGTTTGAAATTTTCATTTAAAGAATATCTTTGGGGTATAGTATTATTTTGAGAGAAGCCTGAGAAAATACCAGGTCATAGGATGGTAGTTCATCGTCTGTCTACAAAAAATTTGCTGTATTCAATCATCAGCCACTCTAAAGGAAGTTGAAATTAGAACTTTTTTCAACATACTTTTCAAATAACCTCAATTTTGGTAACATCAGTTTTGCATTTTTTTCATATTAGTATTTAAAAAAGATAAATGTTTTTAATGTGTTATTTATTTATTTTTAACTGTATATTTTCAGGGGAATTCCTGGTAAGTCTGAAGACACTGAATGGTTTTCTCGACCGTCGGAAGTTAGTGAAGCTTTATTCCAGGCAGCCTCAGGAGTAGCTTCAGACTTAGTTAACAGTTGCTTTAGTATATCTCAGCACCCACTTATAGGTAGTACAGCTGTTAAGTCTCAGCACTTTTTATTAACTCCTGAACAAGGGACTAAAGAAGAGACTGTTTCATCTAATACACTTGATGATCAGAAAACCTGCGAAGATTCTGGTAATTATGATGCTGTTTATTCATATATGTCATGGGAGACACAAGAAGTTATGCAGGAGCCAGCAACCAATTTAGCTGATAAAGATCAGTTTCTTTTTCAACTGCATCTGATATAAGTGATGAATACATAAATCCTAAAGGAAGTGACAGGTTTGATGCTTCTTATTTATATGCACAGTGTGGGAACCAAAGAACTTTACAGCAACCAGAAAAATATTTAGCCAGTAAGGACCATGATTCTTATTCAGATTTATCTGACACAATTGATAGAAATAAAATTCCTAAGGAAAGTGACAATTTCTCTTTTTCAAATATGCTGTGGAGCAAGCAGGGAGCTTCATATCATCCAGAAATATATCTAATCAGTAAGGATCATGTTTCTTTTCCACATGAAGTTGCTCCTCATGTTAATAATAAAACACCACATTCTTTCTGGCATTGTTTGTTGGGATCAGGAGGAAGTGAGGTTCCCTTGATGTCCGATAGTCATTATTTTGAGAGCATTTGTTTAAGGGCTCCTTTTGAGAATGAGGTGAAACAGAAGGTGGATTCTTTGGAGAGGTATAAAAGCAATGAAGCAGATCTGGGGAGAGGATTATCTCAATGTTTTGAATTAAAAGAGAATAGAAATACTTTAGTGTTTTCAGAGGTGCATCCCAGATCTTCAGAAATACAATGTATTGAGAATGTTATAGTTCCTGATAATTCTGTAGAAGTTTCAGAAGCCCATATACTCTCCCGGGGGCTTGATACCTCTACGATGGAGATTTCTGGTGGTCCTCTTCAGACTATTAAGTCCAACTCAAATGAGACATCAGAACAACTGTATTTTCAAGAAGAAAGAAACCAAGAGGCAACTTCTGTTTCTGATGGGAAAAATGTTGGTGCTACAAAAAATGTAGCTTTTCAGGCGGTTATTGCCTCTATTGAACCTTCCAAGAAAAAGAGTACAGTAAATGAAATCCAAACTGACATCAACAAATCTTTAACAAGTGACAGCCAAGAAAGTGAACCAAAAAGTCCAGATCCTTCCCTGTTAAATTACGATGAAAACCTTTTCCTTGATAAACTTAATCATCCACGCTATCAGTCTACTCCTGGGGTGTTTGATCAGGAGCTTCAAAACCATTGTATAAAAAAGATGATGGTGATAGCTCCTTGTACTGGCATCACAATTTAAAATCAATCCCCAGTGCTCCTCAGGAAATATTGATTAAGCCACTTTCTGTTAGTCCAGAGCTTAAGTCATCATCTTCTTTAAGTGAAAAATCTCTCAGACAGGCTATTGGTCTTGGCAAAACATGGTCAACTTTATTTCAGTATGGTATAGACAATGAACAGTTTCTTCCCATTGGGAAGATAAAGTCTGTTTCTGCTCTTGACCTTGCAGAGAAGTTAGGACCTTCAAACATTATTTGCCCAATGAAAGTATGGACTTCAGATTCTTTGGTTTCACAAGATTTAAAGCAGCACACCTTTGAAGAAGTTGCAGATTCCTCAAACTGTATTTTGGGTAAGACTGTAAACGCTAGTTACATCATTGAAGGTCCATCTGCAGCTGTAGGAAGCAGCTTTTCAGCAAACTTGGTGGCATGTGATGCAAAGTCACAAGGTGCTTTATCAGTGATCAGTAATGCACCATTAATTGCAGTTGGGCAAAAGACATTGCTGAAAGCTGATAGGGGCCAAGGTGAAATGCCTCGGCCTTTGGGAGCCAAGTCCAGTTTTACTATACATACAATTATGCAAAATGACTCCTATTTTGTAGAGGGCCTGCAGGGGAAGGCTGAATCTGACATCTGTACTGTGGATGATGATACTGAATGCTGTAGCGTAGATGAAAATGCTGTTGTATGCAGTAAAAGACAAGAGGTAAGACAATAAAATGACTATTGGGGAGAGACATGGTCTTTTTCATTATTGTTTTAGGAAATGGTATTGTTTGTTTTTATTTTTACTTTTTACTGTTTCCCAGATATGTGACCAAGGTGACTTGATTGGTGAGTGCGTTGAGCTAAAAGGTTTAGAAAATTTGCTTGATGATCTGGAGATTTGTGACAGCTCCCTGCAGTGGCAATCTGTACAGCTACCATCTAAGGAAGATAGCAGTTTTGAAGATTCTGTAAGTCTTTCTATTTGACATTTCTTGTATGGTGGGGAGAGATTTTAGTTGAAAAACGAGTGAGAATGAAGGGCTATTTATATCCTCTAATACCAAATTGTGATGTGTAATCTGGTTTTCATCTGATATCCAGGAGTATGCTACATTAATTTATTAGAGGTTGGCATAAAAGAAATGTTTGTGATTTTAGACCATGAGACTCAATAAGTTCTATGGTATTTTGGGAAAAAGGGCCAGCCTTTGGAGCATCCAGGCCCTTCATATTGAAGTATCTTAACTCTTTCAAATTGTGCTAGCAAGAACCTCTGGGATGGTGTTAAGATTAAACTCATTCATTACTATTGCTGTTGCTGTTGTTAAGTCACTTCAGTCGTGTCCGACTCTGTGTGACCCCATAGATGGCAGCCCACCAGGCTCCCCCATCCCTGGGATTCTCCAGGCAATAATACTGGAGTGGGTTGCCATTTCCTTCTCCAGTGCATGAAAGTGAAAAGTCAAAGTAAAGTCGCTCAGTCGTGTCCGACTCTTAGCGACCTCATGGACTGCAGTCTACCAGGCTCCTCCGTCCATGGTATTTTCCAGGAAAGAGTACTGGAGTGGGGTGCCATTGGAGATACTCAATTGTGCTTTTTCCACCCTCTGGCCTTCAGTGCAACAGCCCTTGGAATAGGCCTTGAAATATTCATGTATTTCTGCTTAGAAGCCCCTGAAAGATTTTAATTTCAGACATATCTTAAAGTCAAAACTTTGTTTTATACAAGGCTTGATTTGCTTGGATCCTTGAATCTTCTGATTTTAATGGTTCCCTGGCCCCGTTGCCCATCTGGTTTTGTCTGACACTGTCAGCTCCACCCTGAGTCCTTTTACCTGATAATGTATCCTTACATTCTATTAGTCATTAAATATAGTTAGGTTACATATATATGGTATACTTAATGTTACTTTCCTTTTCCTATTTTCCCATATATAAGATAAATATGTCATTGGAAAGCTGATAGTTTGAGTTGCAATTATATTCTGACCTGTAGGTTCGGGTAGTTAAAAAGAGAAAATGAACAAAAATATTTTGATAAGCTTTTCCTTTTATTTCAGTTTATTGAATTTATTTATAGATAGTAGAATTTATTTATAGGTAGGTAGTTTTATTTTCTTCAATATTCTAGACATTGTTTACTTCTATTTTTCAATTTAATAACAACAGGGATGATAATGATAGCTAATGTTTTGCACTCAAATACTATGCTAAGAGGTTTACTTTATATATGATACCTCAATTCATTTAGTCCTTTGGTCAGTCCTATCAGGTAGGATTATAGAGATTCCAAGGGAACATTTCCCTTGATACCAAAGATGGGCCAATACCAAAGATGGGCTCAATAAAGGACAGAAATGGTATGGACCTAACAAAAGCAGAAGATATTAAGAAGAGGTGGCAAGAATACACAGAAGAACTGTGATCTTTATGACCCAGAAAATCATGGTGGTGTGATCACTCACACTCACCTAGAGCCAGACATCCTGGAATGTGAAGTCAAGTGGGCCAAAGGAAGCATCACTACAAACAAAGATGGTGGAGGTGATGGAATTCCAGTTGAGCTATTTCAAATCTTAAAAGATGATGCTGTGAAAGTGCTGCACTCAATATGCCAGCAAATTCGGAAAACTCAACAGTGGCCACAGGACTGGAAAAGGTCAGTTTTCATTCCAGTCCCAAAGAAAGGCAATGCCAAAGAATGCTCAAACTGCTGCACAGTTGTGCTCATCTCACACGCTAGTAAAGTAATGCTCAAAATTCTTCAAGCCAGGCTGCAATAATATGTGAACCAAGAACTTCCAGATGTTCAACCTGGGTTTAGAAAAGGCAGAGGAACCAGAGATCAAATTGCCAATATTGGTTGGATCATCAAAAAAGCAAGAGAGTTCCAGAAGAACATCTATTTCTGCTTTATAGACTATGCCAAAGCCTTTGACTGTGTGGATCACAATAAACTGTAGAAAATTCTGAAAGAGATGGGAATACCAGACCACCTAACCGGCCTCTTGAGAAACCTGTATGCAGGTCAGGAAGCAATATTTTGAACTGGACATGGAACAATAGACTGGTTCCAAATAGGAAAAGAAGTACATCAAGGCTGTATGCTGTCACCCTGCTTATTTAACTTATATGCAGAGTACATCATGAGAAATGCTGGGCTGGAGGAAGCACAAGCTATAATCAAGATTGCCGGGAGAAATATCAATAACCTCAGATATGCAGATGACACCACCCTTACGGCAGAAAGTGAAGAACTAAAAGGCCTCTTGATGAAAGTGAAAGAGGAGAGGGAAAAAGTTGGCTTAAAGTTCAACATTCAGAAAACGAAGATCATGGCATGTGGTCCCATCATTTCATGCAAAATAGATGGGGAAACAGTGGAAACAGTGTCCGACTATTTTTTTGGGCTCCCAAATCACTGCAGATGATGACTGCAGCCGTGAAATTAAAAGACACTCCTTGGAAGGAAAGTTACGACCAACCTAAACAGCATATTCAAAACCAGAGACATTACTTTGTCAGCAAAGATCCATCTAGTCAAGGCTATGGTTTTTCCAGTGGTCATGTATGGATGTGAGAGTTGGATTGTAAAGAAATTGAGCACCAAAGAATTGATGCTTTTGAACTGTGATGATGGAGAAGACTCTTGAGAGTCTCTTGGACGGTGAGGAGATCCAACCAGTCCATTCTAAAGGGGATCAGTCCTGGGTGTTCAATGGAAGGACTGATTTTGAAGCTGAAACTCCAATACTTTGGCCACCTGATGTGAAGAGCGACTCATTTGAAAAGACTCTGATGCTGGGAAAGACTGAAGGCAGGAAGAGAAGGGGACGACAGAGGATGAGATGGTTGGATGGCATCATCAACTCGATGGACATGGGTTTAGGTGGACTCTGGGAGTTGGTGATGGACAGGGAGGCCTGGCATGCTGCAGTTCATGGGGTCGCAATGAGTCTGACACAACTGAATGACTAACACTTACCAAATTTCAAAGAATGTGTTTCCACTTAAGATTTTCTATGTGGATTATTATCATCTCCATTTTTAGACCCTAGTATTTCTCCTACATAGACCCATATACTATCTTGTATGACACTGTCTTGTGAATATTCCCATCATCTCAAATTTACCTTGCCTAAATCAGAGTAACTTATCCTTTTCCTAAAGTCAAAGTGACTTACAGATTTTCTGTTCTTCTAGAGATGTTAGCATTTCTTGGTTTCTTTATTGTCATTGATTCTATCTTCATTATTGATTATAAACTAGGAGAGAAACCAATCTTGATTTTTTTCCCCTTCTAACTCCCCTAATTTTTAGTGATAAATATCTTTTGATCTCTTAAATATGTCTCATCTTTTTCATTCTACATTATAGACCCATATACTATCTTTATGACACTGTCTTGTGAATATTCCCATCATCTCAAATTTACCTTGCCTAAATCAGAGTAACTTATCCTTTTCCTAAAGTCAAAGTGACTTACAGATTTTCTGTTCTTCTAGAGATGTTAGCATTTCTTGGTTTCTTTATTGTCATTGATTCTATCTTCATTATTGATTATAAACTAGGAGAGAAACCAATCTTGATTTTTTTCCCCTTCTAACTCCCCTAATTTTTAGTGATAAATATCTTTTGATCTCTTAAATATGTCTCATCTTTTTCATTCTACATTTTCTTTATTACCTACTCTAATATCTGTATGTTTTGAAGCTTTGACATTTTATTAAAGTTAAAATTGGAATAGAAATAGTTTTCCCCATGTTTAGAAGCGTTAGGGGGAAACTGCTATTAAATACAGTGTGCACACACAAGTATTCATCTATTGCGTATGTGCTATGTACAGTTGACTGTGAACAGTGTGGGAATCAGGGGCACTGACCCTTTGCGAAGCTGAAAATCCATAGTTGGCCTCCTGTATCCCTGATTCCACCAAATTTAGGATTCTCTCCATTCACAGATTCATCCAATCTTGGATCATGTGTAGTACTGTAGTATTTTCTATTGGAAAAAAAAATCCATGTATAGGTGGACTAGTACAGTTCATACCCATGCTGTACGTTAGTGAGCTGCATGTCTCCTTCAGCAGTAGGAGAGTTGGAAACTAAGAACTGTATGTTATGTTTAGAACAAGGTTTCTCCACGTTATTGGTTTGGGGTTGGCTAATTCTTTGTTGTGTGGGGGTGTTCTGTGCATTTTAGGATGTTTAGTAACATCCCTGGCCTCTATTCGCTGAGTGTCAGTAGCATTACCTCCACTAAAGTTAGGACAGAGAAAAATGTCTCCAGGCCTTGCCACGTATTCCTTGGTGGGGGAGGTGAGGGAGTGCAAAATCTTCCCCAGCTGAGAACCATGGGTCTAGAGAAACGATATAGGCAGTAGAAGTGGAATTATTTATTTTCACATTCTGCCAGTTCATAAGAATGTTTGTTGCTACACAATGAAAAAACTTTCATAAAGAGGATTGGAAAATTTCAGACTCTGTGCTGGGAGGGCAGCAGTGGAATAATATTTTAGGAAAATAAATCTAAAAGTGGTATGTTGTTTTTATTGAGAGTATATGTATACTCATATATGAATATATGGCAGTATACTATGAATTTGGTAAAGAGTTGTATATATTTATTATACCAACATCACTAATAATAGTTTCTAATTTCTCTTTTAGCAAGGACTTGCTGGAATGCCATGAAACTTCAGAAACTTCTTTTTCAGCATTTAACTTTTATTTCATCAATTTATATTTCCTACTACTTTTGTTTCAAGAAATTTGAGGACTTATGTTTTCTGGTAACTGATCACAGATCCGGTTCTTTGGTGCTTTTATTTTTCTTCTAAACATTTGTGGATTTCTTGAAAATATTTGTGTTCTCATCTCTTTTCTTACCCTAGCATATCTTTCCTACCTAAGGGAAAAAAAATCCTTGAGCTTGTTAAGAGTATTATAATAGTTCAAATCCTGCAGTGTTCATACAGTTATTATAAGGATCAAACTTCTGAGTAATAGAACACTATTATGTCTATCTGTAATATTCTGTGCAGGTTGACTTGAAAACCCTCAGAATAATTTGTAGAGCCATCTTGGAATTAACCAAATAAGATATGACCTATATATGAATTCAGGAGACTTAAGAGTATGATCTTAAGGAACTGGTATAACTGTTTAGCATTCATTTTCATAAAAATGAGGTTTATTTTTTAGTAGATGAAGTCTAAAGTTAATCTTCCTCTTTTTCATAGGTATGTCCTTCCAATACGGACGTTAATGAATCTTTTTCATCTGTGTTGCCTCCATTTGTTCCTCGTGAGCCAATTAGAGATTTGGAATATCACTCTTCAAATCTCAGAATGTTGAGGGTATCTCCTGACACTGTGTCAAGGACTGTCAGACATTTAACAGGTATGTAGAGAAGGATATATTGTGTCTTTATAACTACTTGCTGTGCCTAATTAATTTTTAACTTTTGAACTGCAATGATGTTAACTTTGGATTTGGTCTATTTATAAATCCTCAGATATTTTATTAGATGAACCATTTGATCTTTCATTGAGTTCTTCATGACAGTGTTTCAAACTGAATTACATGGAGGAGTCTGATATTAAAGTCAGTTTGTTTCTATATTCCTTTTTGTGACTTGAAGGAAAAAGGAAACTGAATGAACACAGGAGCAGATATAAGTTTATAGAGAGGAGACTGAGAAATTAATTTTGAGGTAGAAAGCAAGATTGTCTGTAGAGGGAGGTAGAGAGTTGTGGAGGTGGGGGAGGGGATTTCAGAAGAATGGCTTGGTGAAGGCTTAGAATTTATGTTAAAGTGAGTAGGGGATGGAACTGATTAAGGTTAAAAAAATGGATTGGCAAGTAGTTCTAAGAGCTGAGGTTGATGACTATCCTGGACATTTTCATGTAAGCGAATTCATACAGTATGAGATCTTTTGTGGTTGGCTTCTTTTTACTGGGTACATTTTCAACATTCATCCATGTTATAGCATATATCATCAGAACCATTTTTATTGCCAAATAATAGTTCATAGTGTAGCTATATCACATTTTGTTTGCCTCTTCATCAGTTGATGGACATTTGGGCTGTTTCCACTTTATGATCATTAAGAATAATGCTGCTATATGAACATTCATACACAGGGCTTTGTGTATTTATTTTTATTTCTCTTTGGTGTGTATCCATGAGTGGTAATTTCTGGTTCAAGGTAACAATGTTTAAAATTTTGAATATCTGCTAAACTGTTTTCCAGAGAATGAGCACTATATTACCTTCCCAACAGCATTATGAGGGTTCTGATTTCTTAACATCCTCAGTGACACTTGAACTTCTGTCTTTGTTACTATAGCCTTCCTGGTAGGTGTGAAGTAGTATCTGTGGTTTTGTTTTTTGTGTCCCTATTCCAATCCCAAAGAAAGGCAATGCCAAAGAATGCTCAAACTACCGCACAGTTGCACTCATCTCACACGCCAGTAAAGTAATGCTCAAAATTCTCCAAGCCAGGCTTCAGCAGTATGTGAACCGTGAACTTCCAGATGTTCATGCTGGTTTTAGAAAAGGCAGAGGAACCAGAGATCAAACTGCCAACATCAGTTGGATCATC
>SJYC01052782.1:0-13242 GCA_006408675.1 Madoqua kirkii | reverse complement strand
TGTTTCCAGAATATCCTCTTTCAACATTTTGATTATGATATGTCTTGTTTATCTTACATTGAGTTCACTTGAATTGTTAGATATATAGGATGTTTTTCATCAAATTTGGGAAGTTTTCAAACATTATTTCCTTGAGTATTTTTTTTTTTTTTGCTCTTTTATGCCTCAGATAATCCCCCATTATTCATGTGTTAATGTACTTAATTTTGTTTAATAGCTTTCTGAGCCTTTGTTCATGTTCATTTATTCTTTTGGGGGGCTGTCCTTCATCCTGCAGTCTCTGTTATCATCACGTTCACTGATTTTTCTGTCTGTCCCTGTTTACCATTGAGCCTCTAGGAAATTTTTCATTTCAGCAGTACTTTTGAGCCCCAGATGGAAGTTGAACTTCCATTTGGTTCATTTATAATAAGTACTATAACCTTAATTTATATTTGATGAGACATTGCCATTACCTTCTTTTAGTTTTTCAGCATGATTTTCTTTTCTTCTTTGAGCATATTTATAATAACTGCTTTGAAATCTTTGCTGGCTAAGTGTAACATGTGGGTCTCCTTAAAGGCAGTTTCTATTGGTTACTTATTTTTTTCCCTGAGAATGGTTCACTTTTTCTTTGTGTGTCTCAATATTTTTATAAACTGGACATTTTAGATAATATATTGGTGCAGCCCTGGATACTAATTGCTTCTCTGGTGCTGAGAATATTTGTTATTTTTTGCTTGCCTGATTATTAAAATTTTTCTTAAAAAATATTTATTTTTGGCTATGCTGGGTGTTTGTGGGTGCATGTGGGCTTGTCTTTAGTTGTGGTGTGTAGGCTTCTCATTGCAGTGGCTTCCTTCTATAGCTGCAGAGCGCTGCCTCTGGGACATGTGGGCTCAGTAGTTGTAATTCAAGGGCTCAGTAGTTGTGGAGACTGGGCTCACTTGCCACGTGACATGTGGAATCTTCCCAGACTAGGGATTCACCCTGTGTCCCCTGCATTGGCAGGCAGATTCTTAACAACTGGACCACCAGGGAAGTCCTGTCTGGTAATTTAAATAAATCTAATGTTTCTCCTGCAGTATGGACCTTCCGAATTCGCTAGAAACCAGAGGCTTTGTTATGTGTAGAGCCTCCCTTCTGTGATGTCCATTCATTCTCCCCTCCTCTGCCTGTGGTTTTAACTCAATTCTCTTTTACTGTCTCCTGTTTTCATCTTCTTGTTCAGTTCAGTTCAGTTGCTCAGTTGTGTCTGTCTCTTGGTGACCCCATACTCTGCAGCATGCCAGGCTTCCCTGTCCATCACCAACTCCTGGAGCTTTCTCAAACTCATGTCCATCCAGTCAATGATGCCATCCAACCATCTCATCCTCTGTCATCCTTTTCTCCTCCTGCCTTCAGTTTTTCCCAGCATCAGGGTCTTTTCCAGTGAGTCAGTACTTCCCATCAGGTGGCCAAACTGTTGGAGCTTCAGCTTCAGTATCAGTCCTTCCAGTGAATATTCAGGACTGATATCCTTTAGGATGGACTGGTTTGATCTTCTTGCAGTCCAAGGGACTCTCAAGAGTCTTCTCCATTGCCACAGTTCAAGAGCATCAATTCCTCAGCCCTCAGCTTTTTTTATGGTCCAGCTCTCACATCCATACACAACTACTGGAAAAACCATAGCTTTCACTAGACAGACTTGTCGGCAAAGTAATATCTCTGCTTTTTAATATGCTGTCAAGGTTTGTCATAGTTTTTCTTCCAAGGAGCAAGCATCTTTTAATTTCATGGTTGCAGTCACCATCTGCAGTGATTTTGGAGCCTCCCCAAATAAAGTCTTTCACTGTGTCCAGTGTTTCCCCAACTATTTACCATGAAGTGATAGGACTGGATCTTAGTTTTTTGAACATTGAGTTTTAAGCCAACTTTTTGACTCACCTCTTTCATCAAGAGGCTCTTTAGTTCTTCTTTGCTTTCTGCCAAAGGGTGGTGTCATCTGCATATCTGAAATTATTGTTATTTCTCCCAGCAATCTTGATTCCAGCTTGTACTTCATCCAGCCCAGCATTTCACATGATGTACTCTGCATATAAGTTAAATAAGCAGCGTGACAATATACGTACTTGATGTACTCCTTTCCCAATTTGGGACCAGTCTGTTGTCCCATGTCTGGTTCTAGCTGTTGCTTCTTGACCTGCATACAGATTTCTCAGGAGGCAGGTAAGGTGGTTTGGTATTCCCATCTCTTGAAGAATTTCTCACAGTTTATTGTGATCCACACAGTCAAAGGCTTTGTTGTAGTCAATAAAGTAGATGTTTTTCTGGAACTCTCTTTCTTTTCCATGATCCAGAGGATGTTGACAATTTGATCTCTGGTTCCTCTGGCTTTTCTAAAACCAGCTTGAACATCTGGAAGTTCTTAGTTCAAGTACTATTGAAGCCTGGCTTGGAGAATTTTGGGCATTAATTTGCTAGTGTGTGAGATGAGTGCAGATGTGTGGTAGTTTGAACATTCTTTGGCATTGCCTTTCTTTGGGATTGGAATCAAAACTAACCTTTTTCAGTCCTGTGGCTTCTGCTGAGTTTTCCAAATTTGCTGGCATATTGAGTATAGTGATTTGAAATAGCTCAACTGGAATTACATCACCTCCACTAGCTTTGTTTGCAGTGATAATTCCTAAAGGCACACTAGACCTTTGGGAAGTCCCTAAGTACAGACTGTCTTTCCACTTCTTTGGGTCTTCCGTTATTTTCAACTGTGTCTTATTTACAGTTTTCAGTGTACAGATCTTTCACCTCCTTGGTTAAATTTATTCCTAGGTATTTTATTCTTTTTGATGCAATTGTAAATGTGATTGTTTTCTTAATTTTGTTTTCTGATCATTCATATTTACTGCATAGAAATGTGACTTTTTTATATAGTGATTTCGTATCTCACAACTTTACTGAATTCATTTTGTTGTTGTTGTTGGAGTCTTTAGGGTTTTCTATATATAGCATCATGTTATCTGCAATAGAGACAGCTTTTCTTCTTTTCTGACTTGGATACCTTTTATTTCTTTTTCTTGCCTAATTACTCCACTAGGACTTCCCAAACTGAGCCGAGTAAAATTGATGAGAATGAGCATCCTTGTCTTTCCAATGTTAGAGGAAAAGCATTTAGCTTTTCATCCTTTAATATGATGTTATATAACCTTTATGTTGAGGTGCATTCCTTGTATATCCCTTTTGTTGAGAATTCTTATTATAGTGGGCAGTAAATCTTGTCAAATGCTTTTTCTGTGTATATTGAGATCATATAATTTATTCTTCATTTTGTTAACAAGATGTATTTCATTGATTGATTTGTTAATGTTCCCTGGAATAATTTCCACTTGATTGTGGTATAGCACCCCTTTCGTGTATTGTTGAATTTGGTTTGCTCATATTTTACGGAGGATTTTTAGGTCTAAATTTATCAAGTCTTCAATTTAGATCTAAATTTACCAGGCCTGTAATTTTCTTTTTATGTAATGTCTTTGTCTGATTTTGGTATTAGGGTAATCATGGCTTAGTGAAGTGAGTTTGGAAGTGTTCTCTCTTATACATTTTAGAAACATTTGATAAGTGTTGGTTTTAATTCTCTGAATGTTTCATAGAATTCAGTTCTGTAAATTCTGGACCTGGACTTTTGTTTGTTGGGATACTTTTGAGTACTGATTCAATCTCCTTACTAGTCTGTTCAGATTTCTTGTTTCATGATTGAGACTTGGTAGATTGTATTGATATGTTTCTAGAAATTAATCCATCTCTTCTGGGTTTTCAGATTTGTTAGTCCATAATTGTTCATAAGTCTCTTATCCTTATTATTTCTGTGCTATTATTTGTAACATATTATTCATTTCTTAGTTTATTTGTGTCCCTTTTTTTCTCTTTGGAATCTAGCTGAAGGACTGTCAGTTTATCTTTTTAAAGAACAAGTCCTTAGTTTCATTGATCTTTTACACTGTCTTTTTAGTCTCTATTTTATTTATTTCCAGTCTGATCTTTGTTATTTCCTTCCTTTCTAACTTGGAGCTTTATTTTTCTTTCTACTTCTTTGAGTTGTGAAGTTCAGATGTTTATCTGCTGTTTTTCTTGTTTCTTGACATAGTTATTTGTTGCTATAACCTTCTCTCTGAACTTTTTGCTGTATCCTCTTAAGTTTTAGTATGGCATATTTCCATTTTCATTTGTCTGCAGGTATGTATTTTTTAATTCCTTTTTGATTTTTCTCTTTGACCCATTGATTTTTCATTTTGTCAGTCTGTGTTGATTTATTAATTTTCTAGCGATTTTTTTCCTGACAAAGATTTCTGTAGCCCATATTCCTTCTCAAGTTACTGTGTAGCTTACATTGTTCCTTTTTAGTTTTCTTGAAGAGTTATTGCTTGGTACTTTAGTGCTTTGCAGTCATTAGTCATTGACTCAACCTGTTTCATCATATATTCAGCTACTTTTTTTGTTTTAAAACTCATTAATGGTTTTAGAATGGCAGTTTGTTTTAGTGAAAGGAGTTCAGAATTTAGAGTTAGAATGAAAGGGTTAAAGGGCCTGTTTTTGTCAATTAATATACACCTATTCAAAATGTATTCTGAGGGTCAATAGTATTGTGCATTTTCAGGGAGCTTGTTAGAAGTGCAGGATTTGAGCTTTCATCTCAGACCCACTTAGTTAGAATCTGCAAGTTAACAAGATCTTCTCAATGAAAAGCACTGTTGCTCCATCATCTTTGAAACTTACTTTCCCTCTGTGTAAGGTATAGATCATGTTTGCTGTATATATTAATCATCTATCACCATCTGTCATACCAAGTTTTAATAATTTATTGTCTGCTTTCTTCTAGTAGAATATAAACTCTGAGGCAGAATTGGAATGCCAGCTTTGTTTGTTTGCTGCTCTATTTCCTATATCTAGAACAGTGGCTAGATCAGAGTAAACATTCATTTTTTTGAATCACCAAATGAATGTCAAATCTTGTTATTTTTATTGCAGTTATTTATTTTTCACTGCTACTCAGAACTACTCATTTAGAATTACTCTATTAGATAATATAGTATCAGAATTTGCCTGCAATGCAGGAGACCCCAGTTTGATTCCTAGGTCTGAAGATCCCCTGGAGAAGGGATATGCTACCCATTCCAGCAATGTTGGGCTTCCCTGGTGACTTAGACGGGAAAGAATCCACCTGCAATGCCAGAGACCTGGGTTTGATCCCTGGGCTGGGAAGATTTCCTGGAGGAGAACCTGGCAACCCACTCTAGTATTCTTGCCTGGAGAATCCCCTTACAGAGGAGCCTGGTGGGCCACAGTCCCTGGGTCACAAAGAATCAGATGTGACTAAATGACTAAGCACAGCACATTAGATAATACAAATATAGCATGTTTCCATTGTTGCAGAAAGTTCTTTTAGATGGTACTACTTACCCTTTTATTCTTTCCACTCATCCTAAATCTGTTTCTGCAGTATTGATCAGATCAGTCAACAACTCCCCATGTGATATAGAATTAATTTAAAACTTTTTAGTGTAGTCTTTAGAGTCTTTAGAGTTTCATGTAGTTAAAAATACATATTTTATTCACAGTGTGTTTATTAGGAGAATCATTTAAATCCATTGCATGTGTAACCTCCATCTGGGCTATATTGCTTTGCCCTCATATGACTTAGGTGTAAGGGAATTTTTGAAAATAAGTTGATTTTTGTTTACTATCCTATGGAATAAAGTATTTTGTCTTTGACTGAGGAGTCTTTTTTCTTCTGACAACATACATGACACAGTAACAGGCTAACTTATTAGCTTATAAATAGCATGAAATCAGATGCCGTAGTAGATACGATTTGTTCATCATATTAATTTAAAACTTTTTAGTGTAGTCTTTAGAGTCTTTAGAGTTTCATGTAGTTAAAAATACATATTTTATTCACAGTGTGTTTATTAGGAGAATCATTTAAATCCATTGCATGTGTAACCTCCATCTGGGCTATATTGCTTTGCCCTCATATGACTTAGGTGTAAGGGAATTTTTGAAAATAAGTTGATTTTTGTTTACTATCCCATGGAATAAAGTATTTTGTCTTTGACTGAGGAGTCTTTTTTCTTCTGACAACATACATGACACAGTAACAGGCTAACTTATTAGCTTATAAATAGCATGAAATCAGATGCCATAGTAGATACGATTTGTTCATCATAATGAAAATTCTTTAAAATCTAAATTTTAAGCTCCACATAATATTCCGTAAAATATATATACTGCTATTTAAAAAAAATTACTCATTGAATATTTATTTCCACATTAGTTTGTTATAAATCACTTGGTAATTAACATCTTTATCTGTAAATCTTTATTTCTTCTGATGGTGAGTTATTTCTTTTGGAATCCTTTCTGGTAGCATAAAGGCCAGAAGAAGAAAAGCTTGCCTGATTTCTTTTAATGCATAAAAGGAATACATTTTAATTCTATATATAAAAGTGTGTGTGTGTGTTTGTTTATAACATTAAAAATATTAACAAATCCTTTTTTCTTTAGGGGATACTTCTAAAGGAGGCATAGCTGAAATTCCTCAATCCACCTTTAAACCAGGAATCACTACCTTTCCTGAAGATTCAGACACTGTATCTCCTTTATCCTTGTCCCCTGAGGACTTTCCTCAATTGGCTGGAAGGTCTCAAGTGAAGAATATTGGTGAATATACTGATACTCTCAACCAGCAGACATTAGCGGACAGTCGTCTAACTGAAGAGACTTTAAAAGTTTCAGCTATTCCTGGCCTAGCTGACCAGAAGACTGGAATAGCAGCAGTGTCCTCTAGTTTGTACCCACAAAGAGGGAAGCCAGATACCTCCTACCCACAAGCCTTGCCAGACAGTCATCTAACTGAAGAGGCTCTAAAACCTGGAGCTGTTCCTGGACTTGGTAACCAGAAGACAGGTACATCTACAGTTCCTCCAAGTTTCTACTCACTTGGAGGGAAGCACAATATTTTCTACCCGCAGGCATTGCCAGACAGTCATCAAACTGAAGAGTCTCTGAAAGTTTCAGTTCTTCCTGGACTAGCTGATCAAAAGACTGGAAAACCAATAGTACCTGCTGGTTCTTACTCAGTTGGAGAGGAGCCTGGTATTTTCTACCATCATGCCTTGCCAGACAGTCAGCTACCTGAAGAAGCTCTGAAACTTTTGGCTTCTCCTGGACCGGTTGATCAAAAGAGTGGCTTGCTTACACTATCCTCTACTTACTCATATGGAGAGAAGCCTCATATTTTCTATCAACAGACATTGCCAGATGTCATCCAACTGAGCAGACTCTGAAAGTTTCAGCTGCTCCTGGATTGGCTGAGCAGAAGACTGGGGTTCCTACTGTAACCTCTCCGTACCCAAATAAAGAGAAGCCCAGTATTTTCTACCAACCAGAATTGCCAAACAGACGTCTAATTCAGGAGGCTCATCAAGTTTCAGCTGCTCCTGGATTGGTTGAGCAGAAGGCTGGGATATTGATAGTACCCTCTACTTCCTATTCACGTAGAGAGAAGCCTAGTGTTGTGTACCAACAAGAGTTGAAAGACAGTCATCTAATTCAAGAAGTTCAGCAAGTTTCAGCTGCTCCTGGATTGGCTGAGAAGAAGGCTGGGATATTGATAGTACCCTCTACTTCCTATTCACATAGAGAGAAGCCTAGTGTTGTGTACCAGCAAGAATTGTCAGACAGTCAACTAATTGAACAGTCTCAAAAAGTTTCATCTGTTCCTGGACTGGCTGAGCAGAAGACCGGGATTCCTACAGTACCCTTTACTTCCTATTCACATAGAGAGAAGCCTAGTGTTGTGTACCAACAAGAGTTGACAGACAGTCGTCTAATTCAAGAAGTTCAGCAAGTTTCAGCTGCTCCTGGATTGGCTGAACAGAAGACTGGGATTCCTACAGTACCCTTTACTTCCTATTCACATAGAGAAAAGCCCAGTATTGTGTACCAGCAAGAATTGTCAGACAGTCAACTAATTGAACAGTCTCAAAAAGTTTCATCTGTTCCTGGACTGGCTGAGCAGAAGACTGGGATTCCTACTGTACCCTCTACTTCCTATTCACATAGAGAGAAGTCCAGTATTTTCTACCAACAAGAGTTGCCAGACAGTCATCTAATTCAAAAGGTTCAGCAAGTTTCAGCTGTTCCTGGATTGTCTGAGCAGAAGACTGGGATTCCTACAGTACCCTCTACTTCCTATTCACATAGAGAGAAACCTCATATTTTCTACCAAGAAGAGTTGCCAGAGAGTCATGTAACTGAACAGGCTCAGAAAGTTTCATCTGTTCCTGGATTGGCTGAGCAGAAGACTGGGATATCAACAGTAGCCTCTACTTCCTATTCGCATAGAGAGAAGCCTAGTATTTTGTACCAGCAAGAGTTGCCAGACATTCAAGTAATTCATGAAGTTCCAGAAGTTTCATCTGTTCCTGGATTGGCTGAGCAGAAGGCTAGGATTCCCGTTATACCCTCTACTTCTTACTCACATAGAGAGAAACCCAGTATTTTGTACCAGCAGGAATTGCCAGACAGTCATCTAACTGAACAAATTCAGAAAGCTTCAGCTGCTCCTGGACCTGCTGAGCAGAAACTGGGATTTCTATAACTTCTGCTTCTTATTTACATAGAGAGAAGCCCATTATTTTCTACCAACAGGATTTGCCAGACAGTCGTCTAACTAAAGAGGCTCAGAAAGTTCCAGCTGTTTCTGGACTAGCTTACCAGAAGAGTGGAATACCGATAGTGCCCCCTGCTTTCTACTCACATGGAGGGAAGAGCAGTCTTTTCTATCAGCAGGAGTTGCCAGACAGTCATCTAAGTGATCAGACTCAGAAAATTTCAGCTATTCCTGGACCAGTAGACCAGAACACTAGCATACAGACAGCACCCTCTAGTTCCTACTCATACAGGGAGAAGCCCATTACTTTTTACCAGCAGGAGTTGCCAGGCAGGCTTCTAACTGAAGAGGTGCTAAAAGTTTCGGCTCTTCCTAGAACAACTGACCAGACCACTGGGATAACAAGGTCCTCTCGGTCTTACTTATTTGGAGAGAAGCCAAGTGATCTTTTCTATCAGCAGGTGTTACCAGATGGTAGTCTAACCGAAGAAGCTCTGAAAGTTTCACCTGCATCGAGACCAAGTGACCAGAAGACTGGGGTCCTCTTACTGCCTGCTAGTTCCTACTCACATAGAGAGAAGCCCGGTATTTTCTACCCACAGGCCTTGCCCAGCAGTCACTTATCTGAAGAGACTCTGAAAGATTCATCTATTCTTGGACCAGCTGACCAGAAGACTGGGACATCAGAACCTTCTGGTTCCTATTCACATAGAGAGAAATCCAGTATTTTCTACCAACAGGAGTTGCCAGATAGCCATATAACTGGAGAGGCTCTGAAAATTTCAGGTGTTTCTGGAACAGCTGACCAGAAAACTGGGATACCTATAGTAACCTCTCCTTCCTACTCACAGAAAGAGAAGCCCATTGTTTTCTACCAGCAGATCCCACCAGATTCATACCTTACTGAAGAGGCTCTGAATGTTTTAAATACTCCTTGAGAGAAATCCAGTATTTTCTACCAACAGGAGTTGCCAGATAGCCATATAACTGGAGAGGCTCTGAAAATTTCAGGTGTTTCTGGAACAGCTGACCAGAAAACTGGGATACCTATAGTAACCTCTCCTTCCTACTCACAGAAAGAGAAGCCCATTGTTTTCTACCAGCAGATCCCACCAGATTCATACCTTACTGAAGAGGTTCTGAATGTTTTAAATACTCCTGCACAGGCTGACCAGAAGACTGGGATACCCGTAGTAACCTCTCCTTCCTTCTCATATAACGAAAAACCTGTTATTTTCTACCAGCAGGCCTTGCCCGACAGTCAACTGACTGTGGAGGCTCTGAGGGTTTCAGATGTTACTGGACCATCTGACCAGAAGACTGGAATACCTACAGTACCACCTAGTTCCTATTCATATAGAGAGAAGCCCATCATTTCTTACCAGCAAGAGCCACCAGATCTTACTCAGGTGGCTTTGAAAGTTTTTGAGGTTCCTGGACCAGCTGACCAGAAGATTGGGATACCACCAGTAACCTCTGCTTCTTACTCATATGGAGAAAAGCCCATCATTTCTTACCAGCAAGAGCTGCAGGATGCTAATGAAAGTGCTTTAAAAGGTTTAGGGCTTCCTAGACAAGCAGACCAGACCATTGGTGTGCAAATTGTGCCCCTTGCTTCCTATTCACATAGAGAGAGTCCCATCTTTTCTTACCGGCAGGAGTTACCAGATCTTACTGAGGAAGCTTTGAAAGTTTTTCCTCTTCCTGGACCACCTGATCAGAATGCTGAGATACCAGTAGAACCTTCTAGTTCTTACTCACATAAAGAGAAACTCAAGATTTTACCAGATGATCAAAAGACTGAGTTACCATTAACTCCCTCTGGTTCCTACTCACAGAGAGAGAAGCCCAAGACTTCAACTGTAATTGGACCAGCTGATCAGAAGACTCCATTATTGACAGATTTACCTAATTCTTATTCTCAGAGAGTAAAGCCTAGTATTTTCTTTCAACAGCAGTTAGCAGATAGACATCAAAGTGGAGATATTCTGAAGATTTCACCTGTTGCTGAGCCAACTGATGTGAATTCTCGGATACCAATACCTCTTTCTAGTTCCTATTCACATAGAGAGAAATCTAATATTTTCTACCCACAGGACCTGCCAGACAAACATCTAAGGGAAGATTCACTGAAGGTTTCAACAGTTCCTGGACCAGCTGACAAAACAACTGTGTTACCAGTGGTTCCTCCTAGCTCCTTTTCACATAGAGAGAAACCAGCTATATTGTACCATCAGGATTTCCCAGAAAGACATCTAACTGAAGATAACCTGAAGTTCTCAAGCAGCCTTGGGCAAGTTGATCAGATTAATGAGTTATCAACAGTTCCCCCTGGTACTTACTCACATAGTGAGAAGCACAAACTTGTTTCACATCATGTTCAAAGGCTAACAGATAATTTGGATTCTTCTCACACCAGTGTTGTCTCAAATAATATGCCTTTAAATTCTCAGGCTGATGGAAGAGTTGTAATAAATAAGCCAGAATCTTCTGGTTTTGAAGATGTTGGCTCTGAGGAAATTCGGGATACAGAAAATAGTTCCAAAACTCTTAAAGAGATTCAGACACTTTTAATGGAAGCAGAAAATATAGCACTAAGACGATACAATTTTCCTGCTCCCCTTGTCCCTTTCAGAGATGTTAGTGATGTTTCATTTATACAATCTAAGAAGATGGTTTGCTTCAAAGAACCCCTCACAACTGATGAATCTAACGGTGATTTGTCTCAGAGACAGCCATTCGCAGAAGAAAGCCCAAGCAGTGTATACAGAAGGATATTAGCACACAGACGAATCTGAAATGCCAGAGAGGCATTAAAAATTGGGAGTTTATTAGTGCAACTACAGTTAGAAGTCCTTTACAGGAAGCAGAAGGCAAAGCCAGAGTGGCATTTGATGAAACCCTTAAACAATATAAAGCAGCCAGATCTGTAATGAGATCTGAACCTGAAGAGTATAGTAGAACCATTGGGAATAAGCTTGTTATCCCTATGATGACTATTATTAAAAGTGATTCAAGTAGTGATGCAAGTTCTTGCTCATGGGACAGTAATTCCTTGGAGTCAGTTTCTGATGTGCTTCTAAATTTCTTTCCGTGTTCTTCACCCAAGACAAGCATGACAGATAGCAGAGAGGAAGAGGGGATGTTAGAGAGTGATGATGGTGGTAGAAGCAGTGTAGATTCACTGGCTGCACATGTGAAAAACCTTCTGAAATGTGAATCGTCATTGAACCATGCTAAACAAATACTCAAAAATGCAGAGGAAGAGGAATCTCGGGTACGAGCACGAGGTAGGAAAAGATAATTTGTTGTAAAGGCAGGTCAGACTCAAACATTATAGTTTAACAATTTGCTTGAAGGTAAATATTTGACGCTCTAGATAATTTTCTTGTAGAACTGTTTAAATGATTGCACTATCTACTGACAACCCAGAATAAAGTCATTTAACCAATAATGAAGTCACAGTATTAATAGTGCTAGTTTTAGGTCTTAAGGAACTGTAAGTTCTGGTGTCTGAAGAAAAGTAAGAAAATTTGGGTTTCCAAACTCGTAAAGCTTGAATGTTTTCCTAATCTTTTCATTGTGCTGTTCTCATTGTGGAGGCAATAAAATACTCATTAGAGTATTTGACTTAGAGAATAAATTCTCTAAGTCACTGTGTTTCGTAAACTTACGTATATTTTCTATCCCCTTCTCTAATAACATTCTTCAGATCTTAGACATTAGGAAAAACTGAATGAAAGTATTTAACACTAAAACTTGGGTTAGAGTTAAATTCCATAATCTCTAAATTGTAGAATTCCATTAAAAAAGAAAAAAAATCTTTGAGATAACATGGTGAATAAATATATTTTGGAAGGCAACTTTTAAGCAATTCAGGCCTACCTGGAAATCTCTTGAGGTCAGCTTCCTATACCATTCTTTTGATCATTTGTGCTTATTTTGATTCTCCAGAAACTCCCAGGTTTTATTTATTATTTTAAAATATTAACAACTGTGGAAGTGCCAAAGACTGTAGGCAGGAGCTAATAGGGGAGACGAAAGGACTCTTGTGATTGGAAGGAAGATTAAGATGAAATTGGCTAAATACTATATTTCAAGTGACCTCATTGGATACATGTCTGTAGAATATGTTTTTATTTGGTTTTAAATCTGAGTTTTCAGTGAAATTATCTCTCTCATGAACTTTGAATAGTTTGTTACAAAATTGTGAGCACACACTGTTTACTAGGCACTGTGGTAGGCATTAAATTGGCTATATTGATGATGATCTCTAGTCTTGTAATCACTGATAGTTTTGCACTGTATTATCTCGAATGCTTTTATCTTTTCTCTCCAGCCTGGAATCTGAAGTTTAATATGGCTCATGAATATGGCTACTCCATTTCACAATTAAATGAAGATGACAGGAGAAAAGTGGAAGAGATCAAAGCAAAGTTGTTTGGTCAAGGGAGAACAACTGACTTGTCCAAGGTATAAAAGAAATCTAAAAATTAGGAGACAAAATGTGACAGAAAGGGTGTGTAATTTGAATCTCTTACCTGGGCATTGATGACTCCTGCTGAGTCACTGATAGTCTTTGGCTAAGTGTTGGGAGTCTTCAGTCTTCAAAAGCT